>MU789999.1:132844-262981 GCA_026770625.1 Nicotiana glauca
CCCCCCCAACTATTTTGAGTTAAATACATCAATTATGTATGGATTTGTGCATGAAATCTGTAGAAAACTTGGGGTTTGAGGGAAAACCTAGAAAATTAGTATTCTTGGATTTTGACCACGATTTTGGGTATGGAATTTAGAGAAAATAATATATTTGAGTTTGTGAGTTTATGGGTAAACTTTATCTTTGAAAAATTTTGAATTTTGGTCGTGTGGGCCTGGGGGCATTTTCGTCAACTTTTTGATCGGGGTCAGGAATTGTTATAAATTGGATTATAATGCGTACATTAGCATATATTAATGGGTTTACATAGTTATTGGTTATTTTTGGAGCGTTGTGCATCGATTTTAGGTTTGGAAGCGCGTGGAATGCCGGTTATAGACCTTCGGAGCGAAGTGAGTCTCCTTTCTAACCTTGTAAGAGGGAAATGTCCCCATAGGTGAATTAATTGGTTATGTACTCCTATTTGTGGGGCTATGCATGCACGAGTGACGAGAGTCCGTACGTAGCTACTATTATTTTTAAGTCCGAGTAGTGTAGGACCCAAAAGCATTCCATACTTGGAATATTTGTAATCTTATTGATAGCTCGAATTGCTTAAACCACATCGAATTAATAAATCCATTCTCAAAAGGATTTTACTTCTTTTCGTAAATTGTTAAAAAAGAAAGTGGCTTTTATTTGAATAATTATTCCCCGATAAATTCTTAATTGGCTATTTGAGCATGTATTTTTATGGATACCCGCGTCGCACGAAGGATTCACGAGTGGGGTGATTGTTGATTTTATGTTGACTGCATCACATGGATAGTTCGCGAGCGGTGTAATAGATTTATCTATGGTTCGAGCCGTTCGACCCTCGGCAATGCACAATTTACTTTTATCTTGGGTCGAGCAGTACGTTCCATGGTGATTATTTGTGCATGCTTGTATTGCTTGCCTCGAAACTTATTAAAGTTGTTATAGCCTCTTTACGGCTTGAGAATAATTGTATAAATGATAAAAAGAAATTTGGAAATTTCCTATAAAGGAAAAATTGTTCATTTGCTTCAACCTATCGAATTATATCATGTTTATAAAAATCCACGATTTAACATATTATTGATATATCAATGTTGGACCACTAATAAGTATCGAAGTCGTAAATCTCGTCTCTACTTCTTCGAGATTAGACGGGATACTCATTGAGTACACATTGTTTTCGTACTCATACTACTCTTCTATGCATTTTTGTTGCACATGCATATGCATCTCTAGTGGCCTACTGGGCGTAGTAGCACGGATGACATCGAGACTTAGGTTAGCTACACTTCTAGAGCCGATCCGCAGCCAGCAAAGTCTCTTTCAGTTTTCTGTATTTATTTCTTTCCAATATTGTATTTCGGACAATTTTTGTATTACATTATTTCTTAGAAATTTCTCATGCACTCGTGACACCGGGTTCTGAGAGGATTTTTGGATTATTAAATGTTATGTTTCGTTAATGACTTTGTGGTTATTTCCGTAAATTTTATTATTCGTTATTTAATGTATAAAGAAAAATAATTTTAGATAATACAAAAATTGGAAGTTAAGACAGCAGTGTGCATTTTGGGTCGTGACACCCTACACTTGAGCCGCCTCAAGGGATTGTGTAAATGCCTCTCCCAGGAGCTAGTCCTTGACGAGCCTTTTAAAATATTAAGCAACAAGAATAGAAATAGTCTATATTGTAGGTAATTCTCACAATATTTTAACAAATTAAATATTAATATAAAGGGTATATTTTTAATAAGACAAAGAATGATTTAAAATTTAGAAAATATTGAGAAATTTCCAATTGTAGATGTAAATGTTCGTAATTACCGACAAATAATATGACATTTAAAGTAAGGTATTTTTTTGTCATTTGTATCAATTTGTTTTTACAGTATTTGATATAAGTGTCGTATTTTTACTATAGTTTGGATCAAATGTCATTGTTTTTATGATATTTTATAACAAATGTTGTCCTTTTTACGAAACTTTGTATTGGATGTCTAATTTTTATGATATTTGTAGCAAATGTCGTACTTTTTTACAATATTTCTTAAAAAATATCACTATGTTGACGACATTTTATATCAAATGTCGTTATTTTAATGATATTTCCTATCAAATGTCATTTTTATGACATTTAGTATCAAATATCATTATTTCTATGACAATTTATATTAACTGTTGTAGTTTTTTCAATATTTATTTCAATAGTCACTGAATAAATGCCGTCGTATCCTCGATTTCTTGTAGTGTAGCTGGAGCTCCGATTGGCCTTCCACTTTCTTCTCGTTTGTATGGGAGGGGGGTGATGACTCCTCGTGTTTCTGGACTGAATCAGCTTTGTGGGTGTGCGGCCTAGAGTTTTGCCTTGGCTATTGTCGTACTTTTTGGGCGTTGGTCGAATTGCCTTCGGATTCGGTCTCTGAGTCGGGATCCTGACTCGGGCTTATCCTACCTTCCAGCCTGTTTGGGTTGGTGATAATTATTTTCGTTCTCTGCCTTTGGGCATTTGGCGATTTTCTTGGAGCTAATCTCCGACATAGGAGATAATGGTCTTTGTGTTGTACCTCTGGGCATGCTACAATCCTTAGGTCTAGTCTCTAAATTGGGTCATGATTCGAGTTGCGATTAGCTTTTGACCGTTTCAGAGGTTCTGGTTGGCGATAGCACCCTTTGCTTCCCACCCTTAGGCATTTGATGATCTTCTAGGTCCAGTGGTGGTTGCCTTTATTTTGGTTGGTCATCGAGATCTTTTAATATGAGGTATGGAGGTTTTTCTTGTCCAGCGATATTGGCACTTATGCTAATTGGTCATAGAGACTTTTCGATATAGGGCCTGTAGGCTCGCGTAGCTGGCGACAATGGCGCTTACGCTGTTTGGTCATAGAGACCTTTTGATATGAGTCCGGGAGGCTTTGCTTTATTTAACTATTTTTTATCTGGTCTCCGAATTGGGTTATGATTCGTGGTCTCTTTAATCCTCAAATTGTCAATTTTCAATTTGATGGTCATAGAGACCTTTCGGTTTGAGGCCCGGAGGCTTTGCTTAACCCGCATTAATGGCACTTATGCTATTGATATGAGGCCCGGAGGCTTTTTGTATGCTTTGTTTCCTCTTGTTAAAGTCTTGTTGATTATTTTATCATTCTAAAAGAACCTCGATTTCAAGTCGTAATTGGCAACGTGTTGAGCACCTCAGAAGGTTTATAGCCCATAGGTCGAGTAGATCGACACTTTTTTTGATTTTGGAGCCGACATCGTTGGGACTCATTTTTTGCCTATTGAAGAAAGCCTGTGTTTCAACCAGTTCTTTCCTAAGTAGATTCGAAGGATTTTTTAACAACAGTCGGGCGTCCCCAAGTCACATTTTTTGGGTTGTAGCAGCCGTTTCGACCGTAGTAGTGTGCATTTGGATGGGGCCATTTTTTATCCCGAGAGGTAGTTTTAGGCGTCCACACCGACGATATACGCTTTACGAATTCTTACAAATGCTACGAATAGCCTAAACTACGAGATTTTTTATGCCTGTTAAGGTCTTATAGTTTGCCATGCCTGTTGAGGTCTTACAGTTTTGCCATGCCTGTTGAGGTCTTACAGTATATGGAGAATAGATCTGGTTTTGCCGAGGCTGCACATTAGGGTCTTACAATTTTGGATTTTCCAGTTCATGGCAATTGGCTACAGTCTTCGAGTCGTCCACTTTGCTTGAAGATAGGGTTTCACGAGCTCAGAGCTATTTCTGGGAGCTTGGTGAGCCTAGAGATGTTTTTCGGGTGGTTGGTGAGCCCGGAGTTTAGACCCTAGGGTCGTCCAGATGTCAACCTTCTTAAGTCTCCGAGTATCTCGGGACGTATTTCGTGAAGATGCCCCCATATGGGGCATGCTGTGATTTGTTTCTTTTTGCATACCAAGGCGTTGGAGATAAGCTCTGATTTATTGATGCGATGTATGTGTTGTCGAGTTGGCTCGACTGGATGTTAGGCCAATTCAGGTTGTTTTGCTGATTCTCACGTTGCTTTGTTTTTGTTTAGGAGCCTTTTTTTTCCTAAAAGAAGGGGGGTTGTTTTTTGATTGCCTGATGTAATAATACATGTTCTCTTCTTAACGAGATTTGGCTACATTGACTTCTTTGGCCTGATACATCATTTCCCCGTATGGATCTTTATTTAGCGCTCCTTTGAGTCTGGTGGATTTTAGGAGCGATGCTCCCAGCCGCTTTGGTGTTTGGGCGTAAAGATGGCTTCGAGCGATTTGTGCGGAGTTTTATCTCCTGGTGGCGCATTAAAAACCTAGCCAATAAAAACCCTTCTTCTTTTTGGGATAAGAACCCCGGTCTAATGAAAAGAGTGCAACGGGCATGCCTTTACTAGGGGTGTCTCGAAATCTTTGGACAGTGCTAGTTTTCGCACCCCCTTTTTCCTCGCGGAATTCGGGTTTATGACATTTGGAAGGAGAACTCCGTCCGTTTTGGGAATTGGGTTTAAGACAATTGAAGAGTCGCCACCTAATGATTTAAGTGCATTAGGACACTAAGAAGGGTTTTGTTTGAATAACCATAGATTTGGTAAGGTTTTGGAATTATTCCAATGGGAAGGTGTTAGTGTCACGACCCAAATACCGTTCCTGTCGTGATGACACCTCTCGTGAAGACAAGGCCAGCCAAATAACCCAAATTGCCTTTTTTTAAATTTTTTTTAGATAAATGTGAGTAAACGGTTTTAAAGATGATTCGATATCATTACTTAGTGGAAGTACAACCCAAACACATCCCAAACCGGGGTGTCTCAAGTCATGAGCATCTATAAGAATATAATTACATTTACAAGTCTAGAAATACGCTGAACATGAGTAATGAATAACATAGAGAGAAAACGGTGCTGCGGACGCAGGCAGTCACCTCGCTAAACTCCTATAACTCTACCTCCAAAAAGCCAATACCCGCTACCGGGTGAATAAATACCTGCAACTGCACACGAAGTGCAAGGAGTAAAGTGAGTACTCCAACTCAGTGAGTAATAAAGGTAAATAACAACTAAGCAGTAAGAAATCACGTAAAGCAAACCATCATGTTGTATAGAAGCAGGGCACAACCCTTTGAGAAAATAGTGAAACTATCAAATCTTTAGAAATACTTGGCTCAGTTTAAATCTCTTTTGAAAATGATCTTTTCAACAGTTACAAAATGATTTAAAAACAATTAGTGCCGATAAGCACGGAGAATCTGCCCCTCAGGCACAAATACCACAGTATAACAGGTAAAAAGGCAAGTAAATATGCTAGATGAGCACATAAAAGTCCGCCCCTCAGGAAATATCTCAAAACAGAGCCAGCCCCTCACGCTCAATATCAATCGCTCAGAACAGTATCAGTCCCTCGGGCTCAGTATCAGTGTCTCGGCATAATATCAGCCCCTTAGGATCACTCTCAAAGCACATGGGTACCCACGCTTACTGTGGGTGTGCAGACTCTGAAGGGGCCCCTTACGGCCCAAGCGCTATATCTACATAAGGCCTGAAAGCCTTCTCACAACACACTAGACGCCTAAAAGCCTCCTCACATCACACTCGAGGGCTGAAAGCCTCCTCACATCACACTCGAGGCCTGAAAGCCTCCTCACATCACTCACAAAGCCTGAAAACCTCCTCAGTCCAGAAAACATCATAAGCCCCTCCGGCATCAATAAAATAGTAGTGCTCAGCCCAAACAATAGTGGAATACCAGTTATGCCGCAAAAATTCAATTAAAGCGGCTGAGTTGCAAAATAGTATAATCAACAAGACTGAGTTCAAGTAGTAAATAAAATAGTGAGGAAAGAGTAATAAAAATCCACGAAGGACTCAAGTAGTCGGCATTAAGCCAAATAAATGGAAATCAGCTCCAATCATGATAATAACAAATAATTTCTAGTTAAATACGCGGTAAATCATCAATTGAGACGGACCAAGTCACAATCCCCAACGGTCTCTACCCCACACTCGCTATCCAGCGTGCAAGTCACCTCAATATAGCACTACGATGTGCAGTCCAAGGTTTCAAACCCTCAGGATATCATTTCTAACCATTACTCACCTCGAAGCGGTGAAATCCATAGCTCGCGATGCCTTTTCCCCTCAAATTGGCCTCTATGCACGTCGAATCTAATCAAAACCACAACGAATGCATCACAATATGCCAATGGAACAATACCCAACCGAAAATAATTAAAAAATATTAAAAATCTCGAAATTAGTAAAACACGAGCCCCGGGTCCAATGCTCAAATATCAAAATTTTTTACATTAATAGATTCCTTATCTTCTCACGAGTTCATACATAACAAGAACTCTCAAATCCGATCTCAAATGACCCATCAAATCCCAATTTGACATACCAAAAACCTAAGCCCTAGTTCTTCAATTTTATGCTTAATTTCCATAAATTCAAGGTTAATTTTCACATAATTATCGTGTTTTAAGATCATAGAACTCACCTCCAATCAATCCCATTCGAAATCACCTTCAATTCCCGTCCAAAAGCTCTTAAGGTTGCTTAAAAATGGTGGAAAATACCCTAAGCTCGTGGATGAAGTGTTATTTTAAAACCCTTCTGCCCATACCTCATTTTCACTTCTGCGATACCTTTACCGCTTCTGTGGTCACCGCTTCTGTGGTATTTCTTCCACTTCTGCGGAACTACACTAATTGCCCAAGACCGCTTCTGTGGTTCATATCCGGTCCTGCGGACAACGCATATGCGAACCACCATCCGCTTCTGCGGAAGTCCTCCCATGACCACGAATTTGCACCTGCGACTCCCTTACCACATCTTCGGAACCGCATCTGCGGTCCTTTTTCCACAGATGCGGAAATACTAGATACTAGCAATCTTCAGAAATGCAACAAGTCCAAATTCATCCCGATGTCCATCCGAAATCACACCGAGGCCCTCGGGACCTCAACCAAAAGTGCCAACCCATCCTAAAACATTATTCAAACTTGCTCCAGTCTTCAAAACACATCAAGCAACACTAAAATTATCGATTCTCACCGGATTCAAGCCTACCTTTCTTCAAAACTTCTGAAATACGCATTTGATCAAAAACCAAACCAAAACACCTCCGAATGACCTAAAATTTTTCACACACATTCCAAATCACCTAACGAAGCTGCAAAAACTCTCGAAATCCTACTCCGATCCTCGGATCAAAATCTCACCTATCAATAATAATTCGCCAAAATACTAACTTCGCCAATTCAAGCCCAATTCTACGTCGGACCTCCTAAATCAATTCCGATCACATTCCTAAGTCACAAATCATCCAACGAAACTAACCACATCATAAAAACTCCTATATGAGCTCATATGCAAATAAGTCAACTCTTGGTCAAACCTTTCAAATTCAAGGCTTTTACTGAAATTGTTCTTTCAAATTCACTCCAAATTTTTCCTGAAAACCAAAACCAACGATCTACATCTGTCATAATGCATAAAACGGGGCAAGTCATGCCCGCGAACTGGTGATCCAAGTACAAGAGTTCAAAATAACCGGTCAGATCGTTACAGTTAGGCATCCCTCAGAATCCACTAGTGTGGTTCTTGGCCAAGCTATTGTTGTGACTTAATGTACAAATAACACATAGGCAAGTAGGACTTCAAATAAGAAGTTTACATATAAATAGAGTTGATTTTCTTAGAAGAAACATTTTAAAAGATTTAAAAGAAACAAAGAACAAAGGGAAAGGGTCTCTAGGTTTATTAATAGTATTGATCACCCACACAACACCCGGTAATCACTTATACTCGTGGTGTTATCGCATGGTCATCATATCCATATCTACCCTTTCCCAAACCGTTAAGGTATTAAAGCGCAGAATAGTCTCGTTCACTTATTTCATACTATTACCTGCCCCATTCTATCAATCCTTGAAGTATTTGGGATTACTAATCCTAAAGGGAGGATATATTTGGCTTATTTGTGTTTTCAAAAGGTTAAAAATACTGTGGCGACAAACAAAACACATATAGCATGTTTGGGGGAGAGCATATAAACAAATAACAAGGCTCAGACAAACCTCATTTAAACCAGAGAAAAGCACATGGATTAGCATGTCTTGCACGTACTGTTTAAGGTCTAATTAAAACTTAAAGATTTGAGGCATACTGATTTATTACATAGTTCAGATAGAAAGCCCGACTCAGGCCTGCCTGCTGGTTGTAGTTAATAAAAACTGATTCAGTTTATAAGTTTATCCTAAGGCTTGCCTAAGTGTTAGATGAAAACCTATAGGCATGATATGTACAGATTTCAGAAACAAAGAAGAGAACTGATTGCAGATTGATTTAGGAAAAAATAAGTTTGAGAGTTTAAAGCGAGTTTTAGAAGAAGAGCACACATTATGCAATTGATAATGCATTACTACTGGTAGTTTTTTAATCTTAGCAATGAGTGAGGCGATTCATATTTGATTAGAACCCCTATAGGCATGCTTTCTATGTGTTTGCCAACTTAATACATTGTTATAGACATAGAAGAGTACTGGAAATTCTACAGCATGATATCAAAGTGTTGCGTGGTATCTGATTACAATTTTTTGGTTATTAAGACCTATAGACAAGTTTGCCTAGTGAAAAGCGGGTATGCAAGAATTAGAAAGGACCTATAGGCATACTTTCTACGTGCGTGTGTAGAAGCTATAGGCATAACATTTACATGAAAGTGCATGATCCCTATAATCATGGTATCTAAATGAGAATGCTCAAGTTCTTATAGACATGGTAACTAAAAGAGAATGCTGAAGTTCTTATTGTCATGGTATCTAGATAAGAATGTTGAAGTTCTTATAGTCATGGTAACTAAATGAGAAATGCAAAAAATCTTATAGGCATGGTAACTACATGAAAAGTGCAGAATCTTATAGGCATGGTAACTATATGAAAATGCAGAAACATTATAGACAGGGTAGCTATATGAGAAAATACTGAAATTAGAGATTTCTATAGGCAAGTTATCTACCCTTTTAGATGCATTATTACCCCTCCCTTTTCACTGACCATCCCCAAAACGTTTATTACAAAGTTATTATAGTCCAAAGAAAATAAAGAAAATACACCATAAATTTAAAATTACAACTAAGGCGAGCCTGATTTAGACTTCCTAGTTGAAGTATAAAGTAGACCAACTCCAAAGATCATGTTTAAAAGCCTTTCTCTCATTTGGATGTGTTAGAGTTCCCTAAGAGCCTCATATGGACTCCGAGCAGTTCTCATACCCAAATTCATTACAAATTAAATAGAGTGTGGTGTGGAAGGGCCAGCCCTCAAGTGTCCAAGTTCATAGGGAACTCAAGGCCCCAAGTCATGGCTCAAAAGAGGGGGCAGAACTTAGGAACTAAGAGAGAGTGCAAGTGCAGAATTCTGAAAAAGGAAAAGGGAAAGGGAAACAGTACACATAGGGATATAGGGAATGGGGAGTTGCAAGAGATAAAGGCAGGTTGGTGGGCATAACCCAACAATGAGAGATGTTGGCACACACATAAGCCTACTGGAGCATATTTTTTAGAGGTTAGGATCCCCTAGGGAATCAAGTATAATCCATAGACAATAACTTGCATATTGTCATGTTTTAAACATGTAACTCAAAGCACATAAAAGGAATAGGGAAGAGGGGTTCATAACATAAATAAGCAAAGGAAATCAACATGCTAGTTTAAATATTTAAATCTGCAGAAGTAATAAAGTAGACATAGATGTAGAAAGCTGTAAGTAAACACAATGTGGTGATGGTAAAAATTAAAATTAGGACATACCAGTTTTAAGGAAACAAATAGGGAAAAACCAGTAGTCTTGTAAAAGTCAGAATGCATGTAAGAGGGAAGAATTCTATTATATGTAAGTGAGTATGGAAGCTGAAGAAGTTCTGAATTGTAAAGTGTGTTGTGTAGGATTGTAAAATCGTGTATGCTTTGTGAAAAAGGCTTGTGTATTTATAGTGTGAAAGTCATGAGGAAATAAGGTCAGAAAATAATTGAAGAATTCAGTGTCAATCAATTACACAAGACTCCCTTTAATTAATGGATTCAGATTCAAACAAGTATAAACCACTTAAGGAAAGAAATCAATCAAACACTTTGTGCAAAGTAGGCAATTAGGGGTGAATACATAGAAGTTTTGTTTAAAATAGAATTTTAAAATACATGGTTGTGCAATTAAGGAAAGTGAATCAATTAATAGCTAAGAAATTAGAGGTCAGAGATTTGTCATGAATGAACCAAGTCAAAAGATGGGAAAGGTTTTTTAACTTAAGAGAAATCAACAAACATGGAAAGGGAATCCATTAGACCCATATTTAGAGGGGAACATGAACTAATTAAATATTTAAAAATTACTTTAAAGGGAAGTTTATCATATATAAGGAGCAGACAAACACATTAAGCATGCAAGAAGGTTGTAGTGTCATTGTAAAATCAGTAGAAAATTCAGTATAGAACAGTCTAGCAAGAAATCCAAACTTAATTCAAAGACGCGAAGTTAGTCTCAGAGAGTCAGAGGTTCTAAAAATAAACCCTAGTTCAATCAAATTATATGATCAAACTTGGCATAACCCTCAAATTTAGGGTTTCCACCTTGAATCAAGTACAGAGGAGAAGGCAAGTGGTCAAAACAGGCTCAAAGGTTTAAGAGAAGAACTGAAACCTCTTGCATGCTTCGAACATGATTTCAAAGTAACAGGTAGAACACAGTAGAAACATTCAAAGAAAAAATAATGGAAAATACTGATAGAAACACTAGAACGAGCATGCTTGAGATGTTTTCCAAAATAGACTTAAAACTGGGCTTAGAAGAAGGCATGCAAGGAAGCGTAAGAACTTAGTAGGAAAATACAGTAGGAGAAACATGCTTAAGAAGGTATTTTTTTTGGAAGAAACATAAACAAGGATCAGTAGAAGGAAAATAGTAAAGAACACAGTAGAGAAGTATAATAGGGGAAACATAGCAGAACATAGTACAAGAAAAATTCGAGAAAATAGTAAGGAAAACATGGTAGAAGAACATACATGAACGGAGTATAAAAACTCAATTAAAAAGCATACAAGAACATAACACATACGAGAACGTGGTAGATAAAAACATAGGAGAACAGTAGAGGTAAATACACACAAAAAAAGTAAAGAAAGTGAGAGAAACACTTGCACATTTTTTTCAGAAAACCCTAGATTGGAAAGAAATATTTTAAGAAGTAATTTTCGAAGGAAAAGTTAGGGAAATAATTTGAAAGCTCAGAGAGAGCACAGATACCCCACAAATCTAAAGAAATCGGAGAAAACCTCGAAGTGTTAGGGTTTCAAAAGAACCCTAGAAATGAGAAAGGCTTTGAGAGGTCATCGATCTAAGTCGGAGAGTTTGGAATCAGACTCAAACCACTATAGTACGCCGGAGCAAGGCCAGAGATGGCCAGAGAACCTTGAATCAATAGAGGTTTGGGTGAAAACCTTCAATGCTAGGCCTCAAATATCCAATTATCAAGAATATATGAGTAGTAGGTGGTGAGTATAGGACTCTCATAGCCTGAGAAGCCATGGATTCTGGTGGGTTTCATAGTGGGAGATGGTAGGAGACGATTAGGGTTAGGGAAGGTTCAAGAGAGTTTTAGAGGGTGAAGGTATTCAAAGGCGGCTGATAGATGAGAGTGATTAGGGTTAAAGGGTGTTTGGGAAATTAAAAAGGAAAGAAAGGATTGTGGTCGTTGATCATTTTGATCAACGACCTGGATTTATTGGGGAGCCGGGCGGGTTGGATTAAATTGGGTCTGGGGCAGGTGGTTTAGGAATTGTGCCGGTCCAATTGAAATTGAGATTGGGTTAATTGGGGTGGTCAATTTGGGCTAAAATTAAAATAAATAGGGCTAGATTTTAAATAACCATTTTTCCCCTTTTATTTTATAAAAATAGTAACCTGATTTTTTAAAACAAATTAAAGATAATAAATTAATTAATAATATATAAATATTAAATCAAAAATTTTGGAATCAAATTTGTAATTATAAACGTAATTAATTCTTAAAATAGGGTAATATTGCAATTATATTCAATTTAACATTAAAAAAAAATTGTAAGAATATGAAAAAATTACCTTAGATATATTTTTGGATAAATATGGGAATAAAATAAATTAATCACCAAAATAATAATTTGATAAATAATTATTTGTTTTTATATTGCGAAAATCACTCAATAAACTAATTTAAAAATCTTTTAGAAATTAGGAAAAATACTAAAATTTTTGGACACACTCATATATGAATACACATGCTATTTTGAAAGTATTTTGTACATAAAAAATATACAGAGAAAAATTAGGTATCAACAGCTGCCCCTCTTTACCCGGAAAGGATGAAAGAGTTGTCGGGTAAAGATATGATGGCCAATTTGACTGAATAATGGTTTGAAGAATTTGACCGTGCTCTGGTTCTTACGCTGCCCACATATCCCTGGTGTTAGAGGAATCAGGCCATATGTTGTTCAGGATCCGTCGACAGAATATGTCGATAGAGGTTTTCCAATAACGGACGCGATATTCAGGTTTAGGATGGATGGTTAAAGCCTAATAGGGCTGCGGGAATTGGAGAGGGATAACTCCTACTGAGACAACCGCTGCTCACTGGTTTCCCTACAAAGAAACAATAAAAGCATATATCGTGCATAAATTTAAACATGATGCAATTTCCCGTCGGATCATGAGTGTTGTCCTTGGACGGTTATGATAAAGTCCTGGGCCATGAAGCGTATAACAAAGGATTCATAGGCCATGAAATGATGCTCTCAGTCTATGAGAATGATGCCTCCGAATGATGATTCCTTTGAATAATTTTGCAATTTTTTAGCCCATGTGATGTAGTAGGTGGCGATCTTTCAGCCCATGAAAGAATAAATAAAGTGGAGATCTTTCAGTCGTGCAAGATGTAAATATAGGTGGTGATCTTTCAGCCATGCGATATGTAAATAAAAGTGCCAATCTTTCAGCCATGAAAGTGTAAATAAATGTGGCGATCTTTCAGTATATGGAGGCTAACCTCGAAAGGTATAATAGTAGTTTTACGCAATGCAGGAAATGCAGATGGAAGTAGAGCTTAACCTCAGAAGGCAGAATGGTAGCCTTATGCAATGCAAAAAATGCAGATGGAGATAGTGCTTAGTCTTAGAAGGCAGAATGGTAGCCTAATGCAATGCAATAATGCATATGAAGACAATGCTTAGTCTAGAAAGGCATAATGGTAGCCTTATTCAAGAGATAAAAAGCGAATAGCAATAAAATTTCTTAGCTGATCGCTAATTGTGATATTATGGCTGCTAGGGATATTGTATATGGATAGCGACTGTGAATAGGTGCGATAGTTCTTAAAGTTGTGTTCCTGAATAGTATGGGTGTATAATATATGATTTTGCGACTTGGGTACCTACATCCAAAGAAAAATCATGAGTTTTGTAAAGGGGAAAGGTTTGTTCGAGTCCACTACTGACTTTGCTTGCCCTGTTCGGCTTTGATCTGATGACACAGTATGTATCATAGGGGTAGCATTGCTGAACGAAATGATTTCCGTAATAAACATGCATGAGTTTGTAATGATATGACATAAGTATATATTTAAGAAATAGTTTTTGGATGAACTGAGGACTTTGACGTGGTTCAGGACATTACAACCACTCTATCTTCGGAATTTTGAGGGTCCTCCTCAAAATTCGACCCCAGTTCCTAGTTGTGGTGGGGGGAATGAAAATTTATTGAGAACCCATAAAGCTGCTTGCTTATCCCCTCTTAAACGGGAATCAGGTCAGACGTAGTTCAAATTACATCATATAGGAAAACATAAGATTACACATAGTAGCGCTCGACTGCATCTGAATTGATTAGCTTTTGCAAAACTTCTTTGTCCATTTCTGCAAGTATACAGCTCCTTTTGTCAGAACCCGATGAACCATGTATGCACCCTGCCAATTGGGAGATAATTTTCCTTTGGCTTCATCTTGATACGGGAAAATTTTATTTAACACCAGCTGCCCCGGTCTGAACCGTCTTGGTTTGACTCTCTTGTTAAAGGCTCTGGACATTCTGTTCTGATAAAGTTGACCATGGAAAATTGCATTCATTCTTTTACCGTCTATAAGAGCTAGCTTCTCATAGCGACTTTTCACCCATTTTGCGTCGTCGAGCTCAGCTTCTTCTATGATCCTTAAAGAGGGAATTTCTACTTTGGCGGAGATGACTGCCTCTGTACCATAAACCAATATATAGGGAGTTTCACCAGTTGATATACGGACTGTGGTGCGATACCCTAATAGAGCGAATGATAACTTTTCATCCCATTGCTTATACTTCTCTATCATTTTTCTAAATATCTTCTTGATGTTTTTATTGGCTGCTTCTATGACTCTGTTCATCTGAGGCCTATAGGCTATGGAATTCTTGTGTCTGATCTTGAAGGTCTTACACATAGCTTCATTAAGTCACTCTTAAGGTTGGAGCCATTATCAATAATGATTGACTATGGAATACCGAACAGACAGATGATACGGTCGCGGACAAAATCTACCACGAACTTCTTAGTCACTTCTTTGTAAGATGCTGCTTCGACCCATTTGGTAAAATAGTCAATTTCTACTACAATTAATAATATGCCCATTGGAAGCGCCGGGTTCGATTGGTCCAATAACATCCATTTCCCTAGCGGCGAACGGCCATGGTGAGTTTGTCGCATTAAGATCATTTGGAAGTACCTTTATCATGTCGGCATGTATCTGTCGGCGGTGGCATTTTCGGACATACTGGATGCAATGTATCTCCATGGTCATCCAAAAGTAACCAGCACGAAGGATCTTCTTTGCCAGGACAAAACCTTTCATATATGGACCGTAGGTCCCAGCATAGATTTCTTCTAGCAGTTTAGATACTTCCTTAGCGGCGGCACACCTTAACAATCCCAATTTTGGAGTCCTCCTATATAGGATTCCACTACCGTGAAAGAAATTGTTGGAAAATTTTCGAAGGGTGCACTTTTGAGTAGCATTTGTAGGTCCTGGATACTCTCAATTTGAAAAATGTTCCTTGATGTCATGAAACCAAGGTTTTCCATCTGCTTCCTCTTCGACATGATTACAGTAAGCGGGCTGATCATGGATTTTTACTGGAATAGGATTAATGAAGTTCGTATATGGATGCTTTATCATGGACGATAGGGTAGCCAATGCATTGGCAATATCATTTTGCACACTAGGAATTTGCCGGAACTCTATCTTTTTGAACCTCTTCCTCAACACCTGTACATGGTGTAGATAAGTGAGTATCTTGGAATTCTTGGTCGCCCATTCTCCTTGTACTTGATGAATGATTAGGTTTGAGTCCCCAATTACTAGCAGCTCTTGGATGTTTATGTCAATGGCCATCTTGAGACCTAAGATGCAGGATTCGTACTCGGCCATATTGTTAGTGCACGGAAACCTGATATTGGCAGACACCGAATAATGCTAACCGGTTTTTGATACTAGGACGGCCCCATGCCAAGTACTCTAAAATTTGTTGCTCCATCAAAAAACATTCCCTAACCGTCATATGTTTCTACAATATCTTCTCCTATGAATGATACCTCTTCATCTGGGAAGTACGTTTTCAGGGCTTCGTATTCTCCCTCCACAGGGTTTTCAACAAGGTCATCTGCTAGTGCCTGTCCTTTGATTGCTTTCTGCGTTACGTAGACGATATCGAACTCACTCAATAGTATTTGTCACTTGGTGAGCTTACTAGTGGGCATAGGCTTCTGAACGATGTACTTCAAGGGATCCATCCTTTATATGAGATATGTAGTATAGGCACAGAAGTAGTTCCTCTGCTTCGGAGCCACCCGAGTTATAGCACAACAGGCTCACAAATAACCATAGATTGGACTATGAATCGGCTGATGCAGTTAAGTCTCACCAAGAAAGTCATTACATCCTTCTTGTTCTTTGGTGGTTGCAATTCTTGAATGTACTTGATCTTTGATGGATCCAGTTCTATTCCCCAGTGACTCATAACAAACCTAAGTAATTATCCATATGGAACCCCGAAAGCACACTGCAGGATTCAGTTTTAGGTTGTATCTTCGCAGTCTGTCGAAAAACTTCCTCAGATCTTCCACGTGATCAGTGGCTTTCTTGGACTTCATGATGACATCATCCATATATACTTTGATCTATTTGTGTATCATATCACGAAAAAAGATAGTCATGGCACTCATGCAGGTGGCCCTGCATTACTTAACCCAAACGGCATCATCTTGTAGCAGAACATTCCCAATAGCATAATGAAAGCTATTTTCTCAGGATTTCTTCATCCAACCAGACCTGATGATACCAGTGGAACAATCTACAAATTATTGCAACTCATGCTTGGAGCAATTGTCAATTAGGATGTGTATGTTCGGCAATGGGAAGTCATCTTTCGGACTGGCCAAATTGGTATCCCGGTAGTTGACACAGACCCTGACCTTCCCATCTTTCTTTGGTACTGGCATAATGTTGGCTAACTATGTCAGATATTCAAGTAACCTGAGAACCTTAACTTTGACCTGCCTAGTGACTTCTTCCTTGATTTTCAAATTCATATCTGGGTTGAACTTTTTGAGCTTCAATTTTACTGGTGGACATGTCGGATAAGTTGGCAATTTGTGTGCCACAATATACGTACTTGGACCAGTCATGTCGTTGTACGACCAGGCGAATATGTCCTCATATTCTATTAGAAACTCTGTGTCTTCTTTCTTTTCTGATGGTGACAAATGAACGCTAAGTGTTTCTTTGATGTTTTCTGCATCTCCCAGGTTAACAATCTAATTCTCGTCTAGGTTGGACTTAGGTCTATTCTCAAAATTCTCAACATCTTTAATAATTTCCTCCCGTATATCATCTTCCTCTGAATCCATATCCGTTTGTTGCATTGTCTCGTTGCGTGTCACAGTCATTGGTACATCAAGATAAGTAATAGTAATGTTGTGTAAGTAAAGTAATGAGAGAAAATAATAAGAGTAATATTTATAAGAAAACTAAAATTCTTTAATATATTCCATAACTGTTTTTGAACATTAGAGCTCTTTCTTGCGAAAATTAAAAAATGCGAAAGGAAAGTAAAGTATAAAATAAAATAGTGCATGATGCTTGTTCAGACTTGCTACCACAAGGCTCGCCGGGCTCTGGTGGTTGTGATAGTCTATTTATTGAGGCATGCTCCTCTGCGTACATCTTGTATGGAAGGGCCTTCCTATCCCTCCTCCTCTAAAACGACACAATAATCCATATCATTATCTTCTAAGAACAAATTTCTCAATACTGCTAGTGATTCATCTTCTTCTGACCCATAGATAACTTCGACCGGTTTGAATGTCTGTTCCAAACGAGGTATTGGCTGCTCCAATGGATAGTAAGGATCACGCCATGGCGGCGATCAGTGGTTGAATTCCTCCAAAGTATACTCATACCCTAATCCAAAACTGGTGTCATGTTTCTTTAGCTCGATGGGCTTAGTGATTCCTTCGTGGTTTTTGCCAAGTCCTTTTCCAGGTCATACCCTCTCCACTTCAATATTCTTTTAATTTTGTTGTCCCACCATTTGTCGGTATCAACGGCGTTAACTCACTCGATGTGGTGGTAAGTTTCCCCTCCTATCCTTCTTCTGCCTCCAACTGCTGGAATGGTCTGGCGACTATATATGGGATTGCTATCGTCTCCATGAATGATCACCTTTTGGTGATTCCACTCAAACTTCACTGCCTTGTGTTGTGTTGACGCTACGCAACGGCATGAATCCATGGTTGTCCCAACAATAGATTGTAAAATGTCAGTACATCCATCACTTGAAAATTAATATCAAACCAAGTAGGCCCCATTTGCACTAATAGTAGACCTTTGGGATCCGTCGAAATCTTTGACATTGATGGCTTTGTCCTTGATCTTATGCAACCATATTACTAATATCCTTAGTGTTACCAATGGACAAATGTTGAGGTTGGATCCTCCGTCAATAAGGATTCTAGTGATAAAATAATCTTTGTACCACACGGTGATGTGCAATGCCTTGTTGTGACTCAAACCCTCTGGTGGCAGCTCATCTTTATGAAAAGTAATTTTGTGACTTTCTAATACCTAGTCCACCATGTTCTCCATCTCTCCGCCGGTGATGTTACTTGGTACATATGCCTCACTCGGCACTCTTAACAAGACATTCTTTTGTGCATCATAGCTTTGTAGCAAAGCAAGGATAGAAATCTGTGTCGGTATTTTGTTCAGCTGATTAATGATTGACTATTCTTTGGATTGTATCTTTCTCCATAGATTGTCGGGCCTGGCTTCAGAGATAGTTGGCCGACTAGAGGCATGCTTTCTTGACTCAGCCAAATGCTTCTGGGTATAAACCTTGTCGGTTCTCGTCATACCCTGTGCTGCAACAGCTTCCCCAAACATGACCTTCCCCTTTCTTCTAGCTTCGGTTGTGTAGTCCCAAGGTATAGGCTTTGTGTGGAATGGTGTTACTACCTACATTTCCATTGGAATTGGTGTGGCTATCTTTACTCGGATCGGAACAGGCCCCTTAGGCGGTAAGATCGCAACTTCAAAAGGTGTAGGTGTCTTCGCTGGTGACATAAACTCAACCTCAATTGGCGCTGGCACCTTTGCAGAGAATGGTGCTTCAAACTTGAGTGGCATGGACATGTTTACCTCGGTGTCCCCAAAAGGCTGAATCTGCACCACAATCGGATTAAGGGTGACTACCGGCTTCTTTGGATCGTCACCTTCTGTTATTAAACCGATTGATCCTTTGGGGTCCCAATCATCCTCTATCTTAATCATGTGAACACATCCGCCCTTATGGTCTGGCAGAGGGTTATTGCAGACATTCAGATCAAGCTCTTTGCTACAATGATCTTGTTGTCAATCAAAGTCTGGATTTTATTCTTCAAAGAGCGGCATTCATCAATGATATGTTCTTTCATGCTGGAATGGTATACACAAGAGTTATTTGGATTGACTCACTGAGATGGGTTTTCTGGGGTTATGGCAGGGATATAACCAGCAACTTTGAGTCTTTCGTACTGTTGGTCAATCGATTCAGCAATGGCGATATACTGTTTGGGAGGACTGCGGCAGAAATTTGGTCGAGGTCTAGGGAAGTATTAATGTGGGGAAGGTGATTGATAATGGGATGGTTGGGTGTTGTATGATTGGTAAGAATTTGTTAGTTGGGAGTATTTGGGTGAAGTGGGCTGATATGGTAGAGATGACTGATAAGTGGGTGGTAGAGTTTGGTAAGTGGGTGAGGGTGCTTGGTAATTTACGGTAGGCTGATATGTGAGTGGAGGTATTGGGTATGTTTCATACTTGATGGGGGATTTGGTTCTCTATTCAACCATTTCAGCACCTACGTCATTTTTCTTGGACGTACCATCAGACTGTAAAGCCTATTGGTAGCTTGCAAGGCTTCAAAATTTGTAACCATACCACTCTTGATGCCTTCCTCGATCCTCTCTACTAGCTTAATGTTATCCGAAAATTTGTGATTCTCGATCAGCATCAGTCTCTCATAATACTGTGGGTCTTGGGCCCGAATGAAGAATTTGTTTATCTGCTGTTCTTCCAAAGCAGGCCTAACCTTAGCAGCTTCTGATCTCCATCGAGTAGCATATTCACGTAAGGTCTCTATCGGCTTCTTCTTCAAATTTTTGATATAGAACATATCTGGCGCATTCTCCGTATTGAACCTGAATCTGTCCATAAAATCAGATGCCATTCTTACACAGCATGACCACTTATTTGGATCCTGGCTAATGAACCAAGATAAGGCGTCTCCCTTCAAGCTCTTCCTGAAAAGCTTCATGCAGATTTTCTCATTTTTTCCCACACCGACTAGCTTGTCACAGTATGTTCTAAGTTGACCCTTGGGTCCCCTGTAACATCAAACATTTCGAACATAGGAGGTTTGTACCCCTCGGGCAGCTAAACATCAGGCTGTATGCTCATATCTTCATAGTTTAACCCTTCAATTCCCTTACTACCTTCAACGCCTTGAATTTTGCTAGTCAAACTTTTAAGTTCTTCGGCCAGATTTCTGATGAGCAAGTCCTTGTCATCGGACTCGGGTGTGCTTGAGATGGGCTGTGTAGAGTATGGCACAGTCTCCACATGGATAGGGGTGTTGTGTTGGGTGTGCCAATGGTCATTTGTGGAGTTTTGGAATTCTGAAATGATCAATGGTGTGTTATTTGAGGTATGGCGGGTATTGCAATAGTGGTGAGGAACGGGATGGTTTTGTTGCTTTGGGATATTTTGCGAAGGTACAGGGTTCTGAGTATTTGGGAAAGTAACCTTTGGAGTGGTGAGGAAAATGACAAACTTGCCAAATTCCGGACTTGATCAAGTTCTCCTGAAACATCAACAGCTTTTGTTCCAGTTGGGATGTGTTTTCCTTACGGACCAGAGTACCATGAGTGACCTCTACCCGTTCAGTTGAGTTGTTCAAATACTCCATTTTTCCTTTGTTTTTGTGTCTGACAGGACTGGGGAGGAGTAGGTAGAGGACCCCTGGATCATGTAAAATATGATGATGTTGCCAGAGTTCACGAACTAACATTCGGGGAGGGGAATAAACAAAAGCAAAAACAAAAGGTAACAAGTCATTGAGGATCATAAGAAAAAATATTGCAATATTTAAACACGTAGTGCTTGAAATATAAAGTGCGTCCTAAATTTGGGGACCTCGTTGTGCCCAAGGTAGGCCTAGCGACAAGTTAATTTGGAGAACTTAAAATGCTAAATGACTATTTTTAATGATAAAAAGATAGAAGAACTCCAAAACGATGCTAAATAACAAGAAATAAAATGTCACTAATGGACATTGGCCTTATTACATTCATAAAACGAAAGAGTAAATTCCTATCTAATTGGTCCCAGAGGGACCTTCCCCAGACTCGGCATCACTGGCTCCATCGAACAGCTTCCCTAGCTCACGCAGTCCCAACAGCAAGTAGGCTTTGGCCATGTGTCCACCTTCATTTCCATCAGCAGTCTGGCAATCTTCGACCCTCTTCATAAACTTCTTTTCTAACTCTACTATACCTCGCTCCAGATAGACCAATCTCTTGTTGGCGCTGATAGCCATATCCTTCCACTCTTTGATTAGTTTTTTATTGGCTTCCTGTATCCCACGGTGCTCGCTTTTGCATTCTCGGATTCTCATGTGCTTTAGCCTTTTCATCGATAATCCTGTTACCTCGAACAAATCGGGTTTGACCTAGACCATTGTGATTGTACGCTAACTAGCCTGAATAATAGATAGCACAACCTGCATGGTATCTATCTTGTTCAATGGTGTCCTTTCCCAAGACAATCTCGCAATGCCACATATGCTGAGCCTGTCAGCTGTAAGGGCTATCGTCATTCTGGAAGTCATCCCGGAAGTGACTCATCTTGTTGACCCTTGGTATAACCTACTTCCTACCCACTTGTCTCATAACCCGAAGAGGTACACATAGGTATGTTCCTCTTAAGCCTATTAGTATTAGGAAAGGTGTGTCCCTGGATCGGATGATGAACTACTCGGTTGGGAACTACTCGAACATCCATTGTACTTGGTCCTCAGTCAGATTTTCAAAGAGTTTGACCCATTCGCTAGTAATCACCCCTTTGGAGATTTTCCACGAGCCATAGTTGAAGTAGCATATTACAACCCTCAAAGTGTTTGGCTCCTTGTTGACACCTTTCCAGGGCTTGGTATATCTCTGCGATGATCATTGGTACGAGACTGAATGGTTGTCCGTCAATTCCTTCCATTAGAGTTTTGGTGACAATAGCTAGCATAGCATGGATCCTTGCTTTCTTCATTGGAAATACTATCATCGCCAAGAAACAGAACATTAAGACAAATACCCTTCGGTGAAAATGCCCCAATGATGTAATGGTGAACTCATCAGGATAAGTACGGTAAGATTTTTTGTGACCGTACCTCTCATACAAGTACTCAAAGGGGATGTACGACTCTTTCAAACATGTCAAGTTTGGATTCTTCTTTAAACCCATCATTTTGACAAAACCTCTACCTTTGCGATTTTCCAGCATTAATAAACCCAGAGTTTCCCATGGTATACTAGCCAGTCCTCCTATTTCCTCAAGAAATGGTGTCATATCAATGTATCCGAAGCGGAACACAGACCTATCACAATCCCAGGATATAGTAGCAGCTTCTATGATTTTTTTGTTTGGTTGAATCTCCAAGAGAGAGGGTAGGTTCCCCAAATATTTTCGGATGAGCCTCTGATCACTGGATTGAAAATCCTTCCACCAGCATAGCAGTTTAGGGTAGATATTGGTGACCATGCCGAATCTGGGGACTTGGTGCCTCATGTTTCTGCAAGACAAAGTGTTAGGCCCTTACCCCCACCAGACTCGATTAATGAGTATCAATAATTGTCATAGAAACATTTAGTTCTCCAAATGAATTCATAAAACGTGATAGTATCCGTTTGGGTGTTAGGGAAACCTAGTGGACTTTCAACAAGGCTATTTTAAAGAGTTAGTATGCGGACATCATAACTAACTCGGCTAGGTTTGATCATGATGCATGCACAATTAAACAAAGTAAGGTTTCTATAGGGTATTATACAGGTACCCTTGAGCAGACAACTCAAGAGGGAAAGGTGCGAAACCGTCGACTACACCGTTGATCGACTAGTTTAACATTAAATATGCCTTTGTCGAATTTAGGGGGTGATAATATTGGAAGGGCACAACCACTTAGTATAAGTGTTGCTATTGTATTTTTTTTTAACATGAGTGGAATATGATGTTGAAACATGCTTATGCAATAACTAAAATAAGTTGCCACATATTTGCACGTTCATAATAATAATTGCAATAATTTAAAATAGTAATACGGGATTGCAGGAAAGTAGTAAAAAAAATAAAGAAAAGAAACAAAAAGACAAGTTAGTTCCATAGTATAAGAGGGAATTAAATGCTTAAAACAAATAAATGCATATAAGAAAGTAAAGTCACAGTAATGCCTTGAAATGGTAAAAGCCTAAAAGCAAATCCCCAGCAGAGTCGCCATGCTGTCGCGCCCCCTTTTTCCTCGCGGAATCCGGGTTTATGACATTTGGAAGGACAAATCGTTCCCTTTTGGGAATTGGGTTTAAGAGAATTGAAGAGTCGCGACCTAATGATTTAAGTGCATTAGGACACTAAAAAGGGTTTTGTTTGAATAACCAGAGATTGGGTAAGGGCTTGAAATCACTCCAAGGGGAAGGTGTTAGGCACCCCTTAGAATCCATTATAGTGGTTCCCGGCCAAGCTATTATTGTGACTTAAAGCACAAATAACACATGGGCAAGTAGGACTTCAAATAAGAAGGGATTTACACATAAAGGATAAGAATAAACAATGTCGGAAAAGCATTAACGAGAGTTGATTTTATTTGAACAAACGTTTTAAAAGATTTAAACGAAACAAAGAACAAAGGGAAGGGGGTCCTAGGTTTATTAATAATATGGATCACCCCACACAACACCCGATAATCACATATACACGTGGTGTAATCGTGTGGTTATCATATCCATATCTACCCATTCCCACCCGATTAAGATATTAAAGAGCATAATAGTCTCATTTACTTATTGCATGCTATTACCCGGCCCGATCCTATCAATCCCGGACGTATTTGGGATTACTTATCCTAAAGGGAGGAGATATTGGGCTTATTTGTGTTTTCAAAAGGTTAAAAATACTAAGGCGACAAACAAACATATATAGCAAGTTTGGGGGAGAGCATATAAACAAATAACAATGCTCAGACAGACCTCCTTTAAACCAGATAAAAGCACATAGTTTAGCATGTCTCACATGTAATGTTTGAGTTATAATTAAAACTTAAAGATTTGAGAAAGACTAATTTATTACATAGTTCAGATAGAAAGCATGACCCGGACCTGCCTGATTGTTGTAGTTAATAAAATCTGATTCAGTTTATAAGTTTACCTTAAGGCTTGCCTAAGTGTTAGACGAAAACCTATAGGCATGATATCTACAGATTTCAGAAACAAAGAAGAAAACTGACTTCAGATTGATCTAGGAAAAATGAAGGTTGATAGCTTAAAGCGTGTTTTAGCAGAAGAGCACAAGTTCTACAATTGGTAATGCATTACTACTGGTAGTTTTTTAAACTTACCAACGAGTGAGGCGATTCAGATTTTATTACAGTGCCTATAGGCATCCTTTCTATGTGTTTGCCACCTTAAAACATTGTTATAGACATAGAAGATTAAAGAAATTCTACAACATGATATCTAAGTGTTGCGTGATATCTGATTACATATTTTTGGTTATTAAGACTAATAGACAAGTTTGCCTAGTGAAAACCGGGTATGCAAGAATCAAAGGACCTATAGGCATACTTTCTACGTGCGTGTGCATAAGCTATAGACATAACATCTACATGAAAGTGCAGGATCCCTATAGTTATGGTATCTAAATGAGAATGTTGAAGTTCGTATAGACATAGTAATTAAATGAGAATGCTGAAGTTCTTATACACACGGTATCTAAATGAGAATGCTGAAATTCTTATAGACATGGTAACTAAATGAGAATGTTGAAGTCCTTATAGTTATGGTAACTAAATGAGAAATGCATAAAATATTATAGGAGTGGAAACTACATGAAAAATGCAGAAATCTCATATCCATGGTAACTACATGAAAAATGCAGAAACCTTATAGACAGGTTAGCTATATGAGAAAATACAGAAATTAGAGATTCATATAGACAAGCTATCTACCCTTTTACATGCATAGTTACCTCTCCCTTTTGAATAACCATCCCCAAGAGTTTATTACAAAGTTATTAAAGTCCAAAGAAAATAAAGAAACTACATTAAAAATTGAAAATTACAAGCAAGGAGAGCCTGATTCAGACTTCCTATCTGACATATGAAGTAGACCAACTCCAAAGATCATGTTTCAAAGCCTTTCTCTCATTTGGATGTGTCAAAGTTCCCTAAGAGACTCATACAGACTCCGGGCAGTTCTCACATTCAAATGCATTACAAATTAAACATAGTGCAGTATGGAATGGCTAGCCCTCAGGTGTCCAAGTTTAGAGAGAACTCAAGGCCCCAAGGCAAGGCTCACAAGAGGGGGCAGAACTTAGGAACTGTGCAAATGCAGAATTCTGAAAAGGAAAAAGGGAAAGGGAAATAGTACACATAGGGATATAGGTAATGGGGAGTTGCTAGAGATAAAAGAAGGTTGGTCGGCATACCCCAACAATGAGAGATGCTGGCACACCCATAAGTTTGCTGGAACACATTGTTTAGAGGTTAGGATTCCCTAAGGGATCAAGTTTAATCCATAGACAATATCTTGCATATTGCCATGTTTTAAACATATAACTCAAAGTACATAGAGGGAATAGGGAAGAGGGGTTCATAACCGAAACAAGCAAAAGAAATCAACATGTTAGTTTAAGTATTTAAATCTGCAGAAGTAATAAAGTAGACATAGATGTAGAAAGCTATAAGTAAACACATTGTGGTGATGCGGAAAATTAAAATTAGCACATAACAGTTTCAAGGAAACAAATAGGGAAAAAGCACAAGTCTTGTGAAAGTAAGAATGCACGAAAGAGGGAAGAATACTATTATAGGTAAGTGAGTATGGAAGCAGAAGAAGTTTTTGATTGTAAAGCATGTAGTGTAGGATTGTTAAATCGTGTTTGGTTTGAGAAAAAAGGGTCCTGTATTTGTAGTGTGAAAGTCATGAGGAAATAAGGTAAGAAAATAATTGAAGAAATGATTGTTAATCAATTACATAAGACTCCCTTTAATTAAAAGATTCACATTAAAACTGGTATAACCCACTTCAGGAAAGAAATTAATCAAACACTTTGTGCAAAGTAAGAAATTAGGGGTGAATACATAAAAATTTTATTTAGAACATAATTTTGAAACACATGGTTGTGCAATTAAGGAAAGAGAATAAATTAATAGCCAAGAAATCAGAGGTCAGAGATTTGTCATGAATGAACCGAGTAAAAAGATGGGAAAGGTTTTTTAACTTAAGGGAAATCAGCAAATATGGAATGGGAATCCATTAGACCCATATTCAGAGGGGAGCATGAACTAATTACATATTTTAAAACTACTTTAGAGAGAAGTAGATCATATATAAGGAGCATACAAATGCATTAAGCATGCAATAAGGTGTAGTGTCATGGTAAAATTAGTAGAAAATTCAGTATAGAAGAGTCTAGAAAGAAGTCAAACTTAATTCAAAGCCTCGAAGTTAGTTTGAGAGAGTTAGGGGTTCTAAAAATAAACCCTAGTTCAATCAAATTATATGATCAAACTTGGCAGAACCCTCAAAGTTAAGGTGTCCACCTTGAATGAAGTACATAGGAGAAGGCAAGTGGTCGAAACAGGCTAAGAGGTTTCAGAGAATAACTAAAACCTCTTGCATGCCTCAAACATGATATCAAAGCAACAGGTAGAACACAATAGAAGCATTCAAAGAAAAATATAAAGGAAAATATTGATAGAAAAAGTAGAAGGAGCATGCTTGAGAAGTTTTCCAGAAGAGACTTAAAACTGGGCTTAGTAGAAGGAAAGTAAGGAAGCGTAAGAACTTAGCAAGAAAATACAGTAGGCGAAACATGCTTAAGAAGGTCTTTTTTTGGAAGAAACTTAATCAATGATCAGTAGAAGGACAATAGTAAAGAACACAGTAGAGAAGTACAGTAGGAGAAACATAGCAGAACATAGAAGAAGCACATACAAGAACGGAGTATAAAAACATAGTAAAAGAGCATACAGGAACATAACACATACAAGAATGTGCTAGATAAAAAATAGGAGCACAGTAGAGGTAAATACACAAAAGAAAAGGGATATAAAGTCAGAGAAACACTTGAACATTTTTTCCAGAAAATCCTAGATCAGAAAGAAAGATTTTAAAAAGTAATTTTCGAAAGAAAAGTTAGGAAAATCGTTTGAAATCTCAAAGGGAGCGCATATACCCAGAGATCTAAATAAATTGGAGAAAACCTCGAAGTGTTAGGGTATCAGAAGAATCCTAAAAGTGAGAAAGGCTTTGAGAGGTCATAGATGTGAGTTGGAGAGGTCGGAATTAGACTCAAACCACTATAGTAAGCCAGAGCATGGCCGGAGATGGCCAGAGAACCTTGAATCAATAGAGGTCTGGGTAAAAACCTTTGAAGTTAGGTACCAACTCATTGTTGCTTGACCTTTCGAGTACCCGCTTTGTAGGGGGAGTTGTATCTGGTGCCACTATATTGGGTGTTCTTGGATGGCTCTGTAGCTGAGCAATTGCTAGTTTATGTGCCTGCAACATTTCAAAGATAACGTGAGCACTAACTTCGTGTTCGTACCGGGATGGGGTTTTTTGCGCTCCCGGTTGGTCGTTGCATTGTACACTCCTATCAGCGTGAGATGTTTCGTATTCTTGCTGAGCACCATATGAATCCGCGTCTACTGGGATTGGTCAGGGAATACCGTGAGGATTCTGTGGGGGTGCTCTGATGGCCATAATGGCCACGCCATTTTTCCCGTGGTCTTTGATGTCGTTGTTCTCAACCCTGTATATCGACCCGTACATTTTGACCTACAATCAAAGAGTTCTCGAGCAAGAAAAAGTGTGAAAGATATCGTGTGTTTATGTGACGAAACTAGCAATAAAATAATCACTATTATTTTTTGCCCCACGGTGGGCGCCAAACTATTTACCGTGAAAATGGTAACAACAATAAAATTTGTAAATAGGATTCTAAAAATATGTGATATATTCCCGAGCTTGTTTGAAAGGGTAATTAGTGCTAAACGTGAAGTAAAATAATAATGATTGAGCTAGCCAATAAATAATAGCTATCATTGAATATGAATTAAAACAAGAGCGGAATTTAGAGAAAGAGAGAGAGAATATTATTGCTTTCTTTGTAAGGCCAACAAGAGATGTCTTACAAGGTGTTGGTGACCCTTCTTTTATAGAAAGAAAGGGGGTGTCCAATCTTAATATAACAAACAAATACAACAAAAGAATGAGATGTGACAGACTGCATTCTTTGTAGGATAACTGGCGTCGAGCCATTTGGAGAAGTCTCGTGGGCCCCAGTCACATCCCTTGGGGAATATCTTCGCCCATCAGGGTCTTAATCGATGCTCGATCTGGGCAATGAATTGGCTAGGTCTCGAGGGGGAACCGAACCGAGATCCCATGCCTTTGGAATTTGCTCTTCGAAGCACTATGTCAAGGAAAATCGGTCTCAGATTTCCCTGCATACAGACTCTAATTTGAAAAGCTCGAAGTTGAAAGAGTGAACCAAGGTTTGACTTTTGAGTATTTGACCTCAGATCAAAGTTTTGATAGCTCCGGATGGTGATTTTGGGCTTGGGCATATGTCCGAATTTACATTTGGATGTTTGTTGCGGTTTTCAACATCATTTGGTGGGTGTTGACAAGTTAAAGGTTTAGAATTTTTCTATGTTTGACAATGGTTTGACTATAAGCCTATCAGGTTCGGATTTTGGTTTCGGGACTTGGAATAGGTCCATTTCATCATATGGAACTTACGTGCGAAATTCTGTGTCATTTGGAGTTGATTTACATGGTTCGTACGATTGGTTGCGATTCTAGAAGTTCTTAAAGTTCATTGTGAATTTCAAATGTTTTTGCGTCTGATTCGGTCTTCTAGAATTTATTTTGATCTTCTGATCGCGCGAGCGAGTTTGTGTGATATTGTTGGAATTGTGTGGGTGTTTAGTCTAGAGACTCGGGCTCTTGGGCAGGTTTCATATGGGTTTTAGATTGATTTTGTGAAGTTGTTGAGTGCTCGAAAAGAAACCAAAAATAAAATAGAGCAGGAATGAGAGAAAACAGATCTGGAGAAAACGATAGCAGAAAAAGGCAGCCCACTCCTCTTCTTCCTCAGTGGTTCATCATCATTTTACACCACAAAGCCAATCTGAAACTTTCTTCTTTCTCCATGAATGTCTAGCTATGAATACCCAAAAACACAACAGTGACTCCTCATCAAAGCCTTATCTTCTTCACATCGTTTTCATCACAAAGATAACTCTTTAGCCACCCAAAAACACCCCAAAAATATCACCCATCAACAATCAAAAACCAGCCATAAATCAGAGCCACACATGCCCCGAAAATGGCCCAAAAATACCCTGAATCAACCCTAAAAGAGACGTGGAATTAACCCCGAACAGCACTCTAAAAACAACAAATATTCAGCTGAAACCAGTCCATGAACAGCCCTAAAAACCACCCCAAACCACCATTATTTTCAGCTCCAAAGTCCTGCAAAAACACAGCTGAAGCCACACAAAAAATAACAGCCTCCAAAATCAGCTTAAATTGTCTCCAAAATCAGCTGGAAAAACAGCCCTTAAATCCAATAAAAATAGTCCAAAAAAATGTCCCCTTCTTAGCTCAAAAACTAGCAAAGAACTTGTAAAACCCGAACATAAACCCATCACTATTAGCACTCCCAAATAGCCATGAATCACCCGTTAAAATCCATCTGAATCCCAACCTCATCCCCTTATTTTGAGTGACGTTCAAGGTTCTGTTTGAGGTCTTTTCCGGCGATGCTCCGATTCATCTGAAATCTAGTTTCAGCGAGGTCAATCGAGGTTGTTTGAGCTCCGGCCGACGTTCTGTCCGCCTTCTAGTTATAGACAACACTGTCCTTTTGTAATTTAAACGTAGAGTTTTTTTCATATCAACAAAGTGAAAAAAGTTTATTCCAAAAGATTGAGCCAATCTGAGGTGAATTTGTAAAGGAAAAGCTAATTGTAGTATTTATTTGGCTGAATTGAGGTAAGTGGCTTGCCTAACATTGTGTGGGGAAAATTAATTCGAGTTTATTGGGCTAATTATGTTAAGTGAAAGCCGTGTACGAAAGGTGACGAGTGGGTACACGGGCTATATATGTGGTATTTGACCGGTTTAGGTTATCTAGACTTTTTCCATGCCTTTAATTGTGTTGTCCTAACAAGTTATGTCTCTCAATGTTATTATGCTCCTACATGCTTTATTTGACGTTGTTAGTACATATTGTACTCCTTACTTGGCATTTTGTCCTTACATGCTTTTGTTGAGGTTATTGCCTTTCTTGTTGTTTTGTTAACTTTTAATTGCTGAGTCTTTTCCATGGCTCAGTTATTACCTTCTATTTGCCATAATTGTCGTAATTTCACACCCTAGTTGCCACGTGTTTCAACGTCCTGTTGCTTTTCGTAATATTTGTTATGTTCCTTAATTTTTGTGTGATTCTTTCATTGTCGTGTACTCATATCCTATGACTGTAGAAATTCTTGTAAATTGAGTATTGGAGTGTTGATGTTATTAGTTTATTTATGGATTGGGTTGTGCACTGCAATAGGTGAAACACGGGTAGATTTATATTGATATGGTGGGATCGGGTTGTACGCTGCAACAACTGAAATGACGGTGTATTAATATGGTAAAATAAGAGAGAATTATGATACTGGCTCTAATTATATGGTGGGATCGAGTTGCCCGTCGCAACATATATATTTACTTATTATTATTGATATTTACAAGGTAGAATAAGGGAGGATTTTGTTGTACGGTAGGATAGGGTTGTGCGCCACAACAGTTTATGTGTTTTATTCTCCTTGTTGTATAGTGTTGGCTTCAGTTCTTTCATACGAGATTTTCAGGATTGGTATTTCCAGTTTTTATTGATTTTTTAAAGATTGAGTTGTTTTCGTTAGTTTACTTCTTAGCCATCATTTCCTGTTTTTCTTTCCTAGTACTATTATTTTGGTGAATTGATTTTTAAGATGAATTTACTACGATGAGTCATTATCTCCTATCCTGTTGAGTTGTTAGTAACATAACAGTTTTAAATAAAGGAATTAATAACATCCTTACCTTATTTTACTCTTAAGTTAAAACTCGTCGTTTTATTCGGTAACTTACTATTTTTAATAGCCGTCATATTTCATTTTAATCGATTTCTCAACTTAATCTCCTTACCCTATCTGATGTTTCTACATTACTTAAAATGGAATGCTATTATATTTTAATTTATTAAATTCTATATTTATATCAGTAGCTTATTCGATGCCTTATTTTATTTAAAATAATTATTCTCTTCACCCAAATGTTTTCCAAATAAACTCATTTTCTCATTGATTTTCTATTTGGTTCAAAAACTAAAATTTTACGTTATTATATAAGAATGGATCCCTCGAATATTATTTATTAGCATTGGACACGGATACTATGTACCGGGTAGCACGTGGATTTTGCCGTGCGAAAGTTATATGAAAAATGTAGGAACAAGGGGCCATGTGTGTACCGTTTGAAAGTTGTGATTTATTTTCTAAGATTATGAGAAGTAGGATTGCTAAAATTCGTGTATTAGGAATGAGTTGACTGGTTGAGTTGTCATCGTTTTCCCTACTTGAACACATTCATAATTCATCTGTACCCCAACTATATTATTGCATAATTACTTGATTATTTTTTGTTGCCATTCGTGTTCCCCTTATGTTCACTATTAATTGTAATTCGAATTATTTCTTCTATTGATTTTACATTGATATTACTTCCTTATTAGCTTTATGTCATATCTTGCACATGTTTACATGTTCGGTAGGTGTCTTAGCCTGGCTTCATTACTACTCTATCGATGTTGGCCTTGATACTACTAGGTACTTCAGATTTAGTTGGTTTTGAGAGTTATGCTTGTACTGCTTGAGACTTTAAGGTACATTTGCTGAACTCCGAAGTTACCTTTTGTTGTATTTATTTCCATTATTTTCTATTAATCCAAAATAGTGATGTATTCGTTATATATAGTTATTCTTAGAAGGTCATATGACTTGTACTACCGATTTTTGGATATTGTATCATGTTGAGATTATTGTCTTATTTAGAAATTTCTGATTTATGTTTAATAGCTATTTAGTAGAACATGTTATCATTTGGGTATGTGTTAGGCTTACCTAGTTTTAGATACTAGGTGCCATCACGATTTCCTCGGAGGGATTTTGGATCGTGACAGTGTAGTTTTTCTCCTATTATAACTATGACTAATGTCATCAAACAAAAGTTCGTTGCCTTTGAAATTTCAGGCAAGAACTATATATCAGGAGTGTTGGATGCTAAAATCCATTTTGATGCAATGGATCTTGGAGACACCATTAAAGATAAAAATAAAGCATCTACCCAAGATTATCAAAGGCCTTGGAATTATTCACTATCGCCTTGATGAAGGGTTGAAAATAGAATATCTCACAATCAAGGATTCACTTGTTTTGTGAAATGTTATAAAAGAAAGATATGACAATCTAAAGTTGGTCAAACTTCAACAAGCAAGAAATGATTAGGCTCATATGAGGATCCAAGACTTTATGTCTGTTTCTAAATATGATTCGGCGATATTTAAAATTACTTTTAAATTAATGCTTTGTGGAGATAATATCACTAACTATGATATGCTTGAAAAAAATATTCACAACGTTTCGTGACTTCAATATGATCCGGCTCTAGGAGTATCAAGAGAATGATTTCAAGAAATATTCTAAGTTGATTTCTCTTCTCCTTGTGGATGAACAAAAAATGAGTTGCTCATGAGAAATCATGATAATCGATCCACTGGGTGTACACCATTGCCCAAAGTGAATAAGGTGTATTATCATTATGCTAGGTGTGGAAAAAACCGTGGCCCTTTTCATGGTCTTGATCGCTACAGAGGCCTAGGAAGCAATTTTTCTAGTGTTAATCATCCCCTAAAGAAAAATAACCAGCAAAAGTGGAAAGTGAATGATACAAAGCCAAAGACAAAGGGTTCAGAAATTGAATGTTGTTGTTGCGGTGGAAAATGCCATTGGGTATATATTTGTTATACACAAAGATATTTGGTTGAGCTTTATCAAGCATCTTTAAAAAATAAACGCCATGCAACTAATTTTGTCTCTGATAGTAAATTTGACATCACCCACGTAGAAGTGGTAGACTTCTTTGAGCACCCTGTGGATAAATAGACCATTTGATCGGTGATGGATCCGTGGTTAAAGATGATTGAGTAGTTTTAATTTTATTTTTGCCTATTCATAGTAGTTAGTGAATAACATCATGTAATAATAGTTCTTTACATGAGTAGTAGTCACGAGTATCAATTAGTATTATTTTTTTGATTAAATATGTCACGACCCGGAATCCCACTTTCAAGATCGTGATTTCTTCTACCATTTCACTTTCAAGCCAAATCAACACTAGCTAAATTATTTAACCATTTTTAAAAATTTAAACCAAAATGTTAGCAATAATTACTGTAATAGTCTGAAAATAGAGTAATATAATGCTAAATAACGTAATCTAAACGTATACTAGAATCTGAAGTCACGAATACATGAGCATCTAGCGTGCTGCAGATAAAGTCTGAACAAAAGACAATTGTTTTGATGTTAAAATAAACAGTAATAATAGAATGGAAGGGGACTTCAGGGTTGCGGACGACGTGCAGGTATACCTTAAGTCTTCAAAAAATAGCTGAATCCGAGTAGTCTTGCTATGCACCACTCGGAGCCACACTGGTGTCTGACAAAACGTACAGAACATAGTATGAGTACAACCGACCCCATGTACTCAATAAGTGCCAAGCCTAACCTCGACCAAGTAGTGACGAGGATATGGAAAGTCACTTACAAGTAACCTATACGAAATAATAAAAATAATAGTAGGAAAATAAAAATAGAAATAAAGCAGTTAACTTATGAAAAAATATGCAAAATATAATTACCATAGAGCCTAGAATAACAAAGTCTCAAGTATCATATCACATTACAGAGGATAACTCAACAATCATAAACAATTACAATATATCCATTCTGTTGCGGTGTGCAGCCCGATCCTACTATATTGTCACAATCAAATCCTAACATGTCGTGATAGTGCCTGTCGCATTACTATGAAAGCCAACAATCACATGATAATAGCGCATTTAAATTATAAACATGATTTAACAGGTTCAATAATTGAAAATCTCATAGATAACTGATAAAATCAATTAAACTCAACAAAAACAAACCCCAAAATCTTGGTGTCACCGAGTACAAGAGCTGCTAAGTGTCAACACAGTCTAAATCTCTAATATTACTGTCTAAAAAATAAAATAGTACATAATAATCTAAAAGGAAGAAGAGTGGATGTCTGCGCGCCTCAAAGCAGCTACCTTAATAGTCTCCAAGCAGATATTGCACTAAATCTAGCAACCGCCGTGTGTGGATATACCCGAATATGCACACGAAGTGGAGAGTGTAGTATGAGTACAATCGATCCAATGTACTCAATAAGTAACAGGACTAACTTTGGGCTGAAGCAGTGAGCTCAGAAAGGTAGAGTTGGAATTCGGATAATGACATTACAGATATAATAGTGAAATGACCGTAATAACTCATTGAAATTCCATAATCAGTTCATACACAATATAAAAATGGAACCATGCTTTCGAGTTCAACAATTTAAGGTCAACACTGATAAAATATGCAAAGTATAACAGGCATGAGAAATGTTCTATCTCTATGTCTACATGTCAAATGCAATGTCAAATGTAATGCACCACAGTTAAATTCCCAGGCACTCGCACTCTCAAAGTACTCACTTTGTATGTCTCACTCTCCCACTCATCACGCTTATTACTCAACATTGTATAGTACCTGCGCTCACTGTTGGTTTGTCAAACTCTAGAGGGGCGTTGTAAAAGATATTGACATCGTGACTGCACATAAAATGAGTTTAACTAATATATAATGACAATATAAATTTTTTTTATAGTACTTACATAATATTCTAACACGTTGCAACATTCAATCCCATTTATTTTCTAGGTTATTAATTACTTTTGGACGATACCCAAAATTACCATTTAGGTGTGATGACCCGACCCGTCGTCACGTGAGTTACCGCTTCGTTTTTCCTATTTTCAGCTTCTTTATGCTTCATTATCTGTATCTTATGTGATAGAGCTGGTTTAGAGATGTTTTGGTAGGAAATGAGACACATAGTCTCTTTAAGGAAGGTTTGATTTGGAAAAGTCAACCGGATGTTGACTTATGAGTTAGAGGTCTCGGATGTTATTTTTGGTTATTCGATATCTTCGGGGGATGATTTGTGACTTAGGAGCGTAATCAAAATTGATTTTGGAGGTCTGGTGTAGAATCAGCCTTGAATTGGCGAAGTTAGTATTTTGGCAAATTCCGGTTGATAGGTGAGATTTTGATCCGAAGGTCGGAATAGAATTCTGAGAGTTTTTGTAGTTTCGTTAGCTGATTTGGGATGTGTGTGTAAAATTTCAGGTCATTCGGAGATGTTTTGGTTAGGTTATTGATCAAATGTGAGTTTCGGGAATTTTAGAAGAACTTAGGCTTGAATCCGATGTAATTTAATGGTATTGTTGTTGGTTGAGGTGTTTTGATGATTGGAGCAAGTTTGAATGATGTTTTACGATGTGTTGGCACTTTTTCTTGAGGTCCCGGGGGCCTCGAGGTGATTTGAGATGGCTATCGAAATGAATTTTGGACTTGTGTTGAGGTGGTTTTGGACTTAGTAAAGTTGCAGAAAATAAGCTTCAGCTGTTGAAAACAGTTCCTTCTTCGCGTTCGCGATGCCTTGTCCGCGTTCGTGATGCCTTGAGTTTGTCCTTCATCGCGTTCACATTACTCCCTCGCGAACGCGCAGGGTTATATGACCCTGAGGGACCTAGCCTCATTTTATTCTTCGCATTCGCATGCAGACCCTAGCGATCGCGAAGCTTCGTAGTTTTCCTTCATCGCGTTCACGTTACTCTTCACATGTTTTCGAAAGTCAAGCAGGACCCCCCCCCAAGTTTTCCTCTTCGCATTCGCACTCTTCCTATCACGAACGCGATAGTCTAATAAGTTTACCCTTCGCGAACGCGATCCTCTTTCCGCGAATGCGAAGGGCAATTTCGCCCAATTATTTAAAATGTCCAAAACAAAACAGTGACTGAAATTTTTCATAAAACATCCGAGTTTCTTCTTCTCCAAGGTCCTTAGGCATCCATTGAAGCTTCCTTTCATCAAGACCTCTTGGGATAGTAAATCCCAACTCAGTTTCTTCATTTTCCATCATTATTTATTGAATTTCTAATCTTAAATCATGTAATTTAGGGTAGAAATCGGGGGATGGTAGAACTAGGGCTTTTTACTTTTTCTTAATTTAGACCTCGTTTTGAAGTCGAATTTGAGAACAAATTATATATTCGGGCTCGTGGGTGAATGGGAGATTTGATTTTGGTCCGAACCTCGTGTTTTGACCATGCGGGGCTGGGGTGCGATTTTGGAATTTTTTTGAAAGAAAGCTTGGAAATCTATAATTAGACATTGGGTTTGATTTGTTTAGCATATAGTAATATTATGAAGTCATTATTTTATAGATTCGATTGAGTTAGAGCCGAATTCGAGAGGGAAAGCGATTGTATTGGATTGATTTGGCCGTGGAAGTTGAGGTAAGTGTTTGGTCTAATCTTAGCTTGAAGGAATACGAGTTGGGTCTTGTTTGCTACTTGCTTGTTGTCGAGTACGATGTATAGGCATGGTGACGAGTATCTATACATTGGTGTCTAGCATGACCGTGAGTCCTTATTAAATGCTCGAGTTGTGATACAAATTGTGAAGGCATATGAGATGATTTGATTCTTTGGAGCGTTGGCTCAAATGATAAAGTGAATTATAAAGAAATAAATGAAATAAAGAAAAAGAGTAAGAGTTATTGGTTATTCCCTTGCCGGGGCGTTGTTGATTTTGTTAATTTTCTCCCTTGCCGGGATGTTGAGTTTATTGATATTGTTCCCTTGCCAGGATTTAACTATTTTATTTTATTCGTTTTCCGGGACTTCTACCACTATTTGTTTACTTCCTCGCCCCTATTTGTGACTGTTATTTGGGTGAGGAAGACTGATAAAGCACGAAGGGTGATGTCGTGCATAGTATGATATTTGTGGAACGGGTTGCACGCCACAACAATGATATTTGTGGATCGGGTTAAACGCCGCAACAACGATATTTGTTGATCTGGCTGCAGGCCGCTACAATGATATTTGTGGATTGGGTTGCACGCTGCAACAATCTAAATGATATGTGTCGATGCCCCCATTTTCCTTGCGAAATAGGGTTTACGACATTCAGGAAAGACAACTCTATTCCCGTTTGGGAATTGGGTTTTGGATTTGGAGAGTCGCCACCTAATGATTATAGTGCATTAGGACACTTTAAGAAAATAATTTGAGGTGAAAACCAGAGTTTGGGTAAGGGCTAGAAATTATCTTGAGGGAAGGTATTAGGCACCCCCCAAGATCCACTAGTATGGTTCCCGGCCATGCTACAATTGTGATTTTAAATGCGAACAACAAGTAGACAGGCAAGCATTGCAAATATGATGAAACCATTCACATAACAATTGCAAATAAAAATCACGAAAGGATTTAAAAGTGCTGGAATCATGAAGGAAGTAGTTTTATAATCACAAAAAGGTGTGAGAGAAAAAGAAGGGGTCAAATAATTTATGAAAGTAACTTAAAAGAAGTAAAAGAAGCGGAAGTTGAAAATTGGATAGCTTTTAAAATTTTGAAAATAACAAACTAATAAAGAGGGAGGGGGTCCTAGGTTTATATATCACATGGATCATTTACACAACACTGGTATCCAATTGTACGCGTAGTGTTATCGTGTGATCATCATCTCCATGTCTACCCTTCCTACCCCGTTAAGATATTAAAGTGCGGAATGGTATCGTTACTTATTGCATGCTATTACCCGCCCCAATCCTATCAGTCCCAGAGGAAAATGGACTACTAATCCTAAAGGGAATAGGGGTTTGGGGTTTTAGAAGTTTTCAAATGACAAAATGCTAAGGCGTCAACCAAAACACATAAGTGCAAATAGAGGGAATCAGGCAAGCAAACAGGGCTCAAATATGCCTCCATAAACCAGCAAAAGTCATAGAGTTTAGCATGTCTTACACGTACTGTTTTGGGTCTTAATAAAGCGACGAGCGGACTGGTTCAATGCATATTTTTTGGAGAAAAGTCTACATTAGGCTTACTCGAATGCAGTTGACTAAAACCGATATGATTGTTAATCCTCTAAGTGTTGGTTAAAACTAGGCGTGATGTATACTGATTTTAGAAAAAATATACGTACTGAAAAGGGGTTACCAATTTTAACAGGACATTACGAGTTCAGCAGTTAATATTACCTCTATTCAGATTCGAGATTTCCTATAGGCATGCTGATTTGGACACCTTTTAGAGGTTAACAAAGGTCCTACGAACATGGTATCTCTATGCAGCTCTTGTTGTTAAACCTACAAACTGTTTACCTAGTGATGTTTATACATGCATAATACTGTAGTCTATAGACAGTATTTTATAGAACAATTGGAAGTTAATCCTGTAGGCAGGATATCTATGCGCGAAGATGCAGAAATTATGAGTGAATCCTCTAGGCATGATTTCTAGGTATGAGTTTGTAGAAGTTAAAAGTTAACCTATAAGCATGATATCTAGGCGTATTTGCAGAAATTAAATGTTAAACCATATAGGCATGATTTCTAGGTGTGAAATTGCAGAAATTAAGAGTTACCCTATAGGCATGATTTTTAGGCGTGTGTGCAAAAATTAAAAGTTAACCCTATAGGCATGATATCTTGGTGTGAAATTGCAGAAATCATAACAAATTCCTATAAGCATGATCTCTACCCTTGATGCATAAAAATAAATCCCAACCCCCCTTTTAATAAAGTTCCCCGAGCTTGTACAAGTTATTACAACCCAAAAGAAATGAACTGAAATAAAAAATACATTAGAAATCCACAGCAACATATGAGTAGCCTAATCCAGACTTGAGGACTAATAATATGAGATTGAGCCACTTCTGAGATTCTCATCTAGGGTGTTTCAGAGATCCAAGGGATTTCAGGAACCCCATGCAGTGCATACACCCAAGAAGTGAATCAAAAATTGAGTTGTACAGTGTGGAAGGGCCAGCCCTTATGTGTCCAAGTTTAGAGGGAGCCCAAGGGTCCCAAGGCAAGTCTCACACAAGAGGGGCAGAACTTAAAGTTCTATGAATTAGTGTAAGTGCAATAGAAAGGGTAGGGGCTACCCAGGTAGGCTGGTGGTCATGCCCAGCAACAAAATAGACTGGCACACCTTGACCGAACCTTTTGATCAAGCATTTAGAGAGTAAAGACCCACTGGAGGTCAAGCCATGGCCAGAACAATAATTAGAACTACTGGCAGGCCAAGGCTGTTACTCAGCACACACAATAAGGGAGTGGAGATGGGAAATTGACAAAGCTTAGGGCCCAATAGGGTCCAGTTCATATCCATGGACAATGATTTCAGACATTGCCATATTTATGAACCATAACTTAAAGCATATAAAGGGGTATGGGGGGTTTGGGATTCATAAGGTAGCAAATAAACAACACACGACTGACAAAATGCACACATAGATAAATTTTAAATTGCAAGGGAAAGGGAACATATTACAACATGCTAATAACACATCTTGATTGCAGAAAACATGAGTAGAAGTGGAAAGGAATTAAAAACATATTGTTGTTGAAGCTTGTAAATTAACTAGAACATACCAGTAGAGAAGTAAAGTGCAGAAAAATAGAGCAACAAGAATCCACAGTCTAGCCTTGGCTTCCAGCCGGCTAGACAAAGCAACAACACAAGTAGCAGAAAGAGAGAGAGAGAGAGAGAGAGAGAGAGAGAGTTTTTTAAGTGTAAGAGTGATTTTTTAACTCAGATTATGCGTCTGTATTCGTGTGTTTGAAAGAGAAGAGTGTAGTATTTATAGCTTTGAAAACGTGTAGAGAAATAAGGTAATAAGTAAAATTAAAATACAACCATGGAAATAATCGCCATTCAGAATCAATTAACCCAAGTGATTCCCCTTTAATTAGGGAAACACTGCTTAACATGTCAGCAGGCCTAATTAAGGAAAGAAAATCAGTTTGGGGGGCAAATTGATTATTTCCATGAAAAGGATAGTAAAAGCATGAAGTAAATAATCCAGTCTAAGTACAAAATAGGCTTATTTTGGAAAAGGATTCAGCAAGGTAAAACATCACAATAAAGGAAGTGAATCAATTAATTTTGAACAGATGAGTAAAAATTAGGGCTCGTAAGAAAAATCTTTTTTTTGCAATCAGTCACAAGATCAAAGGAATCAAGATCAAACAAGAAAGGAACATGATTCTACACTTCACTATATAAATAGCAAGGAATGAACAAGCATGCAGTGTTAGACATGTTGATGAAAAGAAGAAGCACAACCATATAGTAGCATTAGGTTAAGCTAGGGTTAAGTAGTAAGAAAATATTCGAAGCACGGTAGTCAAGCAGGTCAAGTAATCACTTAGAAAAAACAGTGAAGAAGCAAGTAAAGGGTCTTAGAGTAGGAACAAGTGAGAAAACTTCTAAAGAAAATTAGGGCTTTACAGTAAGCATGTTTTGCAAGATGGTAAGAACTTAAAATTAAACAAATTAAACGAGGAAGAAAGAATCAGCAACAAAGAACAAATGCACATTTAAACAAGCAGATTTCAGAACTCGGATAAACTAAAAAGGAATTAGGGTTTTTAACATGCTGAAATGGATAGAATAATAAACATGAACAAACAATAGCCAAAACATAAACACGTTAAAAGATCAGAGATCTTTTGAAAAACTTCAAAGGAAAAACCGTAATGAAAGGTCGTTTTTGCAAGAAAAGTTGAATAACTTTCGCGAAAGCATTTAAACATTCATCGCAAGTATAGATCTAAAGCAGATCTGAAAGAAAAATAAAAAAATCCCAAAGATGAGGGTTTCGAAGAACCCAAAAAGGTGAGAAAGGCCTGGGAAATTAACGATCTAACCAGGAGCGCCAAGGATCTGACTCGAACGGCCATGGTTGGCCGGAGAACAGTCAGGGACGATCGGAGAAAGGTCATGAATGGAAGTCAGGCAACGACTGGACCAGCTTCCTTCGCGATTTTGGCCGTGAAACCATAGAAGCGAACACCCTGGAGCCATGGGAGGCCATTACACATCTCTGATGGCCATGAGAGGCCATGGATTAGGGTGGGATTGAGAGGCGGCGGCTAGGGTTTGCAGAGAGATTAGAGAGTGTTTTAGAGACGAAGGGTTTCAAGGGCAGCGTTTGGTAAGAAATGATTAGGTTTGGGTGTGGTTGGCAAAATTAAAAAGGAAAGAATGAAGGGTGGCCGTTGATCATTTAGATCAACGGCCTGGATTGAACAGGAGCCGGGCGGATCGGATAAATGAGTCAGGGGTTGGGTTTATTTGAAGTTGGGCTGGGAAATTTTGAACATTTAAACTAGGTTAAATGAGGTTGCCATATTGGCTATAATTGAAATGCAATTGAGGCCAAATCGTAAATAGCCAGTTTTTCCTTTAATTTTTTTTTATAAAATAGTAATACAGATTTTAAGAGCAAATTAAAAGTACTGGGTAAATGAATATTATATAATATTAATTTAAGAAATACTGAGATTAATTTTATAAACATAAAACACTATAAATTACAAAATAGGCTATAATTGCAATTATACGCAATTTAGATTTTAAAATACCAAACAATTTTGTAAAAATATGCAAAAATTACCTTAGTTATATTTTGGTACAAATGTGAGAATAAAATGAATTATTCACCAAAACAATAATTTTGGGAATAATTATTGGATTTTGTTGTACTAAAATAGGCAACAAATTGGTTTTAAAAATCATTAAAATGCCAAAATTCTTGAGTGTGCTTATATATGCACCAATATGCTATTTCGGAAATATTTGGGTATAAAAATACTTAGGGAAAAATTGGGTGTCAACAATATGGATCGGGTTGCACGCAGCAACAATGACATTGTGGATCGGGTTGCATGTCGCAACAGTATTGGTATATATTGGGATCGGGTTGCGCGCCGCAACAATTGTTGATTCGAGTGTGTTTATTTTGGATATTTTTTTCTTTGTTCACTGTAAATTCTCATGGTTGCTTCTATCTTTATATTGAGATTTCCTATTTGTAATTGTGGTCTTCCCACCGCATGTTCCCCCTTCCTTTATTGACTGTTCGTTTCCTGTATTTTTTTCGTTGTATATATGTATATTTGAATTGCACATGTTTAACTGGTGATCCGGTCCTAGCCTCGTCACTACTTCGCCGAGGTTAGGCTAGGCACTTACCAACACATGGGGTCGGTTGTGCTGATGCTACACTCTGTGCTATTTTGCACAGATCCAGGTTTTAGACAGCAGCAGCAGTAGTGTAGGGGCAGGTTTTCAGTTCAGCGAGACATCGAGGGAGCCTTGCATGCATCTGTAGGCCCAACGTCTCCTCTATTCTTACTTTGGACTGCCATCTCATTGTCTTCGAGATAAACAGATTTATGTTTCTTTCAGACATTTGTATGTAGTATTTCTTAGCAGCTCGTGAGTATTGTGACATCAGTCTTGGGTAGAGTCTTATATTGAGTATTTCTGCATTTTGATTCAGTTTCCATAATTAAGACTTCCGCTACTATTTAATTTCATTATTTTTATATTGTTGCCATAAATTGTTAAAAGGGTTTATGTTGTAAATGAAAGGTAAATAAATTTGGCTTGCCTAGCTTCTATGAGTAGGCGCCATCACGACTCCCGAGGGTGAGAAATCTGGGTCGTGACAATTATTTATTATTATTACTCACTGGGTTCGAGTACTCACATTACTCCCTGCACCATGTGTGCAGATTCAGGCATAGCAGAGTTCACACCTGAGCATTGATTCCTTCCAGACCAGGGAGCGAGTTGGAGTTACGAGGTAGTTGTTGATGGCCGCAGCCCCTTCTCTCCCCTATCTTATGTCATTTTTATTTTCTTCAGACTATTGTATCGGATATTACACTTTGTCGACTTATAGCAAACTCAATAGTATCTCATGACTTGTGACGTCCCGATTTGGGCTGTGTCAGGATGGTTTCCCTTGTTGTTATCGTTGTTCTGCATTATTGGTTATACTAAGCATGTGTTAGAATTGTTAATGTTAATTAATTGCTTTAAAAGAGTTGTTTGCATTGTTCTGGCTGTCCTTGTATTCACGAGAGGCGCCATCATGACCGAGTTTGGAAATAGGGTCATGACAAGTTAGTATGAGAGCCTAGGTTACTAGGTCTCACTTGTCATAAGCTAGTTTAGTAGAGTCTCATGGATCGGTACGGAGTCGTCTGTACTTATCCTCGTGAGGCTGCAAAACCTTTAGAAAAATTTCACATTGTTGAAATTCTTGTCGTGCGAACTTGTTGATCCAAGTACTAAATTTCTCTTTATTCTATCCTCTCACAGATGGTGAGGACACGAGCTACCGGACATGATAGACGACCACCAGTACTACCCACTATGTCCACCAGAGGCCATGGACGCGGTCGTTGCAGAGGCAGAGCAGCCGGGGCAGCACGTGTGTATCCTCCAACTGCCCTAGCTCAGAATCAGGCTCCAGCAGTACCAGTTCAGGCACCAGCTGTGCCCATCATGATTCCGGGTTTACGAGAGACTTTGGCTAAGATTTTGATAGTTTGCACCGGCATGGCACAGACAGTTTCAGCCACCACATTAGTGGCTACTTTGCACGCTGGGAAAGGGAATTAGACCCACGCTGCTCGCACACCTGAGCAAGTAGTGCAGGGATTACAGACTCCAGAGGCACCTCCAGCTCAGCCTGTTGCACCATTATAGGAGTTCAGGGTTCCAGCTATGCCCGAGGACGTGCAACGTCGCCTCAAGAGGTTTGGTAGACTCCAGCCTCCGACATTCAATGGTGCTGAGGGCGAGGATGCCTAGGGTTTTCTTGATAGTTGTAAGTGGATGTTGCGTACAGTAGGGATTCTGGAGTCAGTGGTGTGGAATTTACCACCTTTCAGTTTACTAGGGTTGCCTTCACTTAGTGGGATGCGTATGAGAGGTATAATATGGATGGTGCAGCACATTTGGCTTCGCAGGAGTTCTCCACTCTCTTCTTTGAGAAGTATGTACTACAGTCCCGCAGAGAGGAGCTGCGTAGGCTGTTTGACAGGATACGGCATGGAGATACAACTGTGTCTCAATATGAGATGAGGTTTTCAGAGTTGGCTCTTCATGTCGTCTAGATGGTTCCATCGGATCGTGAGCGGATCAGGAGATTAGTTGATGGACGTAACTACTATCTCCATGTTCTTATGACTAGAGAGAGAGTATTGGGTGCTTCATTTGAGGAGGTGGTTGATATAGCTCGAGAAATTGAAGCGGTTTGCTGTGAGGATCGAGAGGAGAGGGAGGCCAAGAGGCCTCGAGGTTCTGGCAGTTCAGTGGCGCTCCTTCGAGGGGCAAGTTCTAGCTTAGTAGGGATTGTTCTGTTAGGCCCGCTCAGTCAGCTCGTCCCGAGTATCATGGTGGATCTTCGGGTCATGGTTATCATAGTTCTCAGCAAGGTCAGCGTTCAGTCAGCGCTCTTCTAGCATAGAGTTCATCTCGTGCCCCGTCTGTTCAGGGTTCTTCTAGGCTGAGTGTGTCAGCTAGTCACTCTGGCGCGAGGGGTTCCCTTCAGTCCCATTCTCCTGCACCTGGGAGTTATTACGAGTGTGGAGAGTTTGGGCATATGTGGAGGTAGTGTCCTCGTCGTGCTGCTAGCTCATCTCAGAAGAGGTGTCAGCCCTCGTCTTCTGGTACAGTTTCTTCAGCACCCGCCATGCCAGCTATGGGTGAGGGTCAGGCAGCTAGGGGTCGCCCCAGAGGTGGAGGTCGATCAGGCACTGGTCATGCTTATTTTTATGCTCTTCAGGGCAGGACATATGCCATTACTTCAGATGCTGTCATCACAAGTATTATTTCAGTCTGCCATAGAGATGCCTTAGTCTTATTTGATCCCGACTCCACCTATTCTTATGTGTCATTATATTTTGCTCATCATTTGCGTACGTCCCAATGGTTTCTTGCTTTACTTATTTATGTGTCTACCACGGTGCGCGATACTATTATTGTACACCATGTGTATCAGTCATGTTTGGTGACTATTGGGGAGACCCGGGTTCATCTATTGCTATTGAGCATGGTGGATTTTAATGTTATTTTAGGGATGGACTGGTTATCTCCGTGTAATTCCATTCTAGACTGTTATGCTAAAATAGTCACTTTGGCTATACCGGGTGTACCGAGGATCTAGTGGCATGGTGTGACTGATTATGTTCCTAGTAGGGTGATTTCATTCCTAAAGGCTCAGCGTATGGTTAGGAAGGGTTGCCTTTCATATTTGGCATTTGTGAGGGATGTTGGAGCCGCGCCTCCTAGCATTGATTCGGTTCCAGTTGTGAGGGAGTTTCCCGATGTATTTCTTGTAGACCTACCGGGCATGCCCCCGAACAAGGATATTGATTTTGGGATTGACCTGGTGCCGGGCACTCAGCCTTTTTCCATCCCGCCATATCATATGGCTCCAGAAGAGTTGAAAGATTTGAAGAATCAACTTTAGGAACTCCTAGATAAGGCGTTCATTTACCTAGTGTGTCGCCGTGGGGTTCACCGGTTCTGTTTGTGAAGAAGAAGGATGGCACCATGGTAATGTGCATTGACTATAAGCAATTGAACAAAGTAACAGTGAAGAACAAGTATCCCCCACCTCGCATTGATGATTTGTTTGACCAACTTAAGGGAGCGAGGCTATTCTCCAAGATTGATCTCCGTTCGGGCTATCACCAGTTGAAGATTAGGGATTCAAATATTAGTAAGACTTCTTTCTATGCTAGATATGGGCACAATGAGTTTCTTTTCATGTCTTTCGGGCTGACTAATGCCCCAGCAGCGTTCATGCATTTGATGAACAGTGTAGTTTGGCCTATCTGGATTCGTTCCTTATTATTTTCATTGATGATATTTTGGTGTATTCAGGCAGTCAGGAGGAGCACGCGCATCATTTGCAAGTTGTATTGCAGAGATTGAGGGAGGATAAGCTTTATCCAAATGTCTCCAAGTGTGAGTTTTGGCTCAGTTTAGTGGCTTTCTTGGAGCACGTGGTGTCCAGCGAGGGTGTTAAGGTCGACCCGAAGAAGATAGAGGTGGTGCAGAGTTGTCCTAGACCTACCTCAGCCACAGAGATTCGTAGTTTCCTTGGTTTGGCATGTTATTATCGCAGGTTTGCTCAAGGATATTCCTCTATTGCATCCCCCTTGAACAATTTGACTCAGAAGGGTGCTCTATTTGTATGGTCGGACGAGTGTGAGGAGCGCTTTCAGAAGCTCAAGACAGCTTTGACCACGGCTCCAGTATTGGTTTTTCCATCAGCTTCGGGTTCTTGCGCTGTATATTGTGATGCTTCGAGAGTTTGGATCGGATATGTATTGATGTAGGAGGGTAGAGTTATTGCTTATGTTTCTCGTCAGTTGAAGCCCCACTAAAAGAACTACCATGTACATGATTTGGAGTTAGCTGCTATAGTTCATCCTCTGAAGATTTTGAGGCACTAATTGTATGGTGTATCTTGTGAGTTATTCACCGATCATCGAGGGGCTTATGATATTTTCTGGACAGAGTGAAGCCGAGGGTTATAATTGAGGATATGCTGAGTGATATGAGGCCGAGGGCCTGAGATACATTTATATGTCACGAGGTGGCTTGAGTGACGTGAGAAGGCTTTCAGGCCTTGTGAGTAACATGAGGAGGCTTTCAGGCCTTGTGAGTAATGTGAGGAGGATTTAAGGCCTTATGAGTGATGTGAGAAGGCTTTCAGGACTTATGTTTATATAGCACTTGGGCCGTAAGGGGACTATCCGGAGTCTGCACACTCACAATGAGTGTGGGTACCCATATAATCTGAGAGTGAGCCCGAGGGGCTAATATTATGCTGAGTGACTAAGACTGAGCCCGAGGGGCTGATACTATTCTGAGCGATTGATACTGGGCCCGAGGGGAAGATTTCTACTCACCATTTACTTGTTGTTTTACCTGATTTACCTATTTTTAAAAGGAGATTTCATTTGACTCTCTAGTGTTTTACTGCTTTAAGTGATTTACTGCCTGATATAGAATTGCCTTGTGCACTTATGCGTTTTCATGCCTTCGGTTATTATTTATTATTATTACTCACTGGGTCGGAGTACTCACATTACTCTCTGCACCATGTGTGCAGATTCAGGCATAGCAGAGTCCGCACCTGAGCACTGATTCCTTCCAGATGAGGCAGCGAGTTGGAGTTACGAGGTAGTTGTTGACGTCCGCAGCCCCTTCTCTCCCCTATCTTATGTTATTTGTATTTTCTTCAGACTATTGTATCGGATATTACACTTTGTAGACTTATAGCAAACTCAGTAGTATCTCATGACTTGTGACACCCCAGTTTGGGCTGTGTCGGGATGACTTCCCTTGTTATTATCGTTGTTCCGCATTATTGGCTATACTTAGCATTTGTTAGAATTGTTAATGTTAATTAATTTCTTTAAAAGAGGTATTTGCGTTGTTCTGGCTGACCTTGTCTTCACGACAGGCGCCATCACGACCGGGTTTTGGAATTGGGTCGTGACATTATGACCTGATAGTATAAGAATTATTTGTAGTTATGCATTCTTTGGCGTCAAATAATTGCCACTAGATTCATTTATTGATAAAAAGAAATTGCTGAATAGACAAATAATTCCGATTCCTTCTTACAAATAGGAATAAATTTCTTTCTAAATGCAAGATTCAGATATTAAAATCCCTTAAAGCTAATTAAGATAGGACCCTTTATTACCAAAATCAGATAATCAAATTCTGGTAAGTAAATCATAAATATGTAAAGCAAGCAATTAATAGACGGAATCGAGCTTGCTCGTATGATTATGAACACCGTTGCCTAAGCTTGAAAAGTTGAACTAATTCTGTTTGAGATATTAAGTTATTTAGTATTGCTATGTCAATGTTACTGTTGTGTATTTGCTATAAATGAGGTTTCGAAAGCGATATTGGAAATTAACTTTAGAATTGTAAGGACCTTGCGATATACTCTATTTAAAAAAAGGTTGTAGTCACCTAATATTGTACACTTCTGCTCATTAAAGATGATTGATGTTAATGAGTTGTAAGCAAATCCTTCGCATATTAGTGTTAGTAAATCTTTAGAAGTGACGAAACCAGAAAATAAAAAGAACAGAAATGGACAGAATTATGTTCCGAGCCCACAAGTTTCTTGTGTGTCCTTAAAGAATCTTATCCCCTCACTGTTGCCCAAGGTTGACGGATAAATTCTTCCCAGGATAGAACGGAAGTTCCAACTTAGCGGTAGCGGCACTTCAAACCACTAAGTTATCGGCGAACTCAAAATAATGGAGCAAACCACACGAAGAACAGAACTTACTTTGTTTTAAAGTAATGATGCAGAAAGAAGAAGAAGCAGAAATTTTTCGGAGTGAAAAAATTCTGAAGGAAAGGCCAGATATTTATAGCCAACGAATTTGGATTGAAAGGGTGAGAAAGTGGTTTTTTATATTTGCAGGTGGCTATTTGTGAAAGACAGCCTTTCAAATGGATGTTTAATTAACGCGGGAAGATTCAAAAAATGAAAGACGAAATAATTAATTAATAACGGTCATATTAATATAAAATATTAATATTTAATTAATTAATTTTATTGGTCCAAAAAATTATCAATCAATCATATCAATTGACCGAAGCCGAAGCCGAGCGACGACGACAGCGCGAGGCCCCTTCCTCTTATCTCTTTTAAGAGCTTAAGGAAGTGCTTCTGTATTTAAACCTAACAAAATGCTTGTCTTTAACCAATGAGGGACAAAGTACAAAAGCTAAAGTTGCCTTTTCACTTTCTTCCCTCATTTCCCATTCACACCACCACTTTAACCCCAACAATTAGTGACAGTTCATTAATGTGTTTTGAAACCATTGAGTGTACAGGGACCGAACTATTGATTCATCTGAATATAAGAGCGTTTTCAGCCCTTAATTAAAATGAATGAATGCTTATTCATCCATAACATGCGTTACATATATAAAATTCTATAAATTGGTCTCTGCATTTGTACCCTAGCTACAACATAGTCTTCGAAAAAGGCAAGCTTAAACCATAGCGCTATCAAAAGAAAAGGTAATGAATTTTGAATGAGCTTATCCTTTTTACTTGTTTGTTTGTTGCTATGCACCTCTTTGCTTCTATATTTGGAACATTCTTCATTTCGTTACCTTTAGCAATTTAATTTTTTGGTTGCAAATGTCTTCTTATCGGTAGCGGCAGCACTTATTTAAGATCATATACACTGTGACTATTTGAAAAACAATTGCTCACAGCAATTTCCCGTATATATGCAATAGCAAAATTATTATGTCAAAATTTTTGGCTTGGATTTAAAATTTTGAAGAAGGCAAAACAATTAGGGAAGTGAGGGCAACGATGACATGGGCAAGAGTAAAATATTTTAAGATGCCATTTTAAGAACCAACATAGAGCTACTCCTGATGGAAAAGACAATACATTTTGAGAAAAAAGTGAGCATGCCAATGTGATTTTAGGCGTAATATCTACTTACATTTCATTTAATAATTAGTTGGAGTGGTAATCTAGGCACATGAGTACGCTTTGTGTTTGATACAATATTTGTAGTTTATATAATTTTTTAAAATTGTGCCTATGAACTCTTTAATATTATTGGATAATTGTTTATCTTTTCAGGAAATATGAACAAAATGATGGTCGCTTGTAACCGGAAGATGCTATTGGAGAATATATGCGTGTTTTTCTTTATATTATCTATGGCACTAGTAAATTGTAAAACATATCCCCCGTCAGTAGAAGAAGGTTGTTACTGTCAATGCATTGATTACTGGGTCATACAAGAAGACGATATTCCTACATAAGAGGATTTAAGAATGTGTAGAGAGGGATTAGTTCCAGGCTTTCATTGTGACATTAAGGATATGTATGATAGGGCAGTTGATAAAACACCCTATTTAGAATTTCCAGACTGTGCTCCCAGATAGTAACATAAATTTGCATCTTTATTATTTTCTTATCAAAATAACGTTATCTTTGTAATGTCATTACAACAACAATATTGCTCATAATAAAAATAAATCCGATGGATAGTGTTCAATGTATAATTTTTTATTCTTTGGTTTTGCTGCTGTTAATCTACTGCTAATAGAAGATAACCTTATTCCAAATCGGAAACACATAAAAGTCAAAGTGTTTTATAGTGGTCCTGACGTACTCCGCTCAATATCCTAAATTTTTAGACTGAATACTTAAATTCGTGCATATTGGAATTAGAAGAAAAACCATTAACGAGTGTAAATCACTCAATGCTAATGATAAGAATCATGTTCTATAAAATTAAAACTTATGTACATGTAAGTCTCATATCAATTGTATGATGTAACCGTCATACAACATCACAATGAATTCTTCTATTTTATATGTATTAGGATATATTATACACTATGCATTTTGTTGTGGTATATTTTTTATAGAATATTTGTTTAGTCTAATAAAATTCTATTTTAAATAAATCATGTATTCATCTATGTATCATTTGCTTATGTCAGAGATGATTAATGTATAGTATTTAGCTTATATACATGATATTTAATCATTGATTCTTTTAAGTCATAAAGTTTATGTTCACAATCTAATGATGGAATTTGACAAATCATCAGAATGAATAATTATAGCATAAGAATAAGTATTGTAACGACCGGGCCGTCATTTTGTGCATTGTAACCCATTCCTCCGTTTATCGCTTCTTCTATGTTCATTTGATGTTATGTGACTGGCCTGGGTAGTTTGTTTGGTTCCGGAAATGTTCCGAAGTGAATTGGGACACTTAGTCTCATGATAGGAAGCTCAAGTTGAAAGTATTGATTGGACTTTAACTTTTGTGTAGACGACTCCGGAATTAAATTTTGATTGTTGTTATAGTTTCATATGGTATTTTTGGACTTAGGAGTATGTCTAAATATTAATTTGAAGGTCCGTAGGTCATTTGGGCTTGAATTGGCGAATGTTGGGAAGTTGAAGGTTTGGAATGTTGGTATGTTTGACCGATAGTTTAGTTTATTGATACTGATCCACGTCCAATCCGCACTCAATAGTGAGTGAAAAATAGTCGTTGTTATTATAATACCTAACTGGAGTCGGGATCGAATTCTTCAAGGAGTTTATGAAAGATGTTAATGCAGATACGTGAAAAGAGAACATGAAACAACTCAATCACGCTTCCAAACAAAGTATATTTATTTTTCAAATTAAAACTAAGAGATTTAAACTAATTAAAAGTAACTAGAAAGAGAATAATTGTTTTTGGGGGTGGTTTTTTATCGAAGGGGGAAAAGCCTAGGGATGTAACATTCATCTCGGTGCAAACCTATTGGGTAAATTACGTTAATGCTTGTTTTATAGATCGGGGTGTATTATAACTCTCAATTTTTAAGTACCTACTCAATACCTTTCGGTTATAAAGTTGTTATGCCAAGTTTTGCTTTATCAAGTCCAATTAGGTAGCAATCCAAACAATTGATATGACCGAAGTCGGATTTTTACTTATCTCTAGTTCATGAAAAACAAAGTAGAAGAAATATGGCATCAACCATTGTTTGCATCTATTAATTCTAGAAATACTGCATAAACAAGGGTAAATAAGAAACACTCAATCACAAACAAACAATAAAATCACTGACCTATAAGATTTACATACTAGAATTGGGTCACAACCTTAAATAAATTTTAGCTACTCATGCTAGAAAGTAAAAAAAAAAAACAAAGTAAAAGAAGTAACTAAAGCCATAAACTATAATTATATGATAAAACTAATAAGTTTTATCTAATAATTGTCACAACTTTCGTGAAAGAGTAAAATATAACTGCTACAGCTCTTTAGAGTACAAAACATGCCTTAAAGTCTATTTTTAGTGCAAAAAAATTTACTGACAGAAGTTCCCTTCGACAGGTTTTGCGGCCGAATAATTCCTTCAGCAGTCTGCACTTTTCTTCTGTCCTTCTGTTAGGAGGAACTATGCAGCCACAAAAATAGCTTCTGCGGCTGCACTTTCCATCTGCGGACTGCACTTTAACGAGGCTTCACACTTGGTATTTTTGCACCTTCTCTGAGCTTTTAAAATTATGTCAGTGTGACTAGCTTATGCGGATGCACAATTTGAAATGCGGACAGCGCTAGTTAAAACTCCTATGAGACTTCAGGGCTCTATCTGCGGCTGTATATGCATTTCTGTGGAACACACTTTCTTCTGCGGCCACAGAATTACTTATGCGGACCGCACTTTTGCCTATTTTTCTCCTTCTTCCTTTTCTGAGCTGGGATACTCCTTTTAAAGATAGATTTTGTCATGATCCAAACCGTGCACTGGTCGAGATGGCGTCTCTCGTGAAAACATGGCCAGCCAACTAACCTAACTCATCTTTTTTTTTTTTTTGAAAAATAGTTAAACATAAATAAACAACTTAAATAGGACTTAATAGTGTTAATTAGCGGTAATACAACCCAACACAGCCCTAATCGGCGTGTCACAAGTCACGAGCATCTATCAGAATGTAAATCCACTACAAGGTCTAAAATATACAAAATCGGAATAATGAATAAAAGAGAGAACCATAGTGCTGCGAACACTCACAGTCACCTCCTTACTCATATAACTCTGCCTCTGATCGGCGAAAAACCGCTACTGGGTGAATAGATACCTGCATCTGCACACGAGGTGCAGGGACTAAAGTGAGTACTCTAACTCAGTGAGTAATAAGGGTAAATAACAACTGAACAGTAAGAAATCACGTAAAGAAAACCATCACGCTATATAGGGGCAGTGTAGAACTCTTGAGAGAAACAACGAAGCCGTAAAATCTTTAGAAAATACCTTAGCTCAGTTTAAAACCTCTTTAAAAATGATCTTTTTCAGCGGTAACACAAATGAATGCCAAAATTAAATAGTGCAGATAAGCACAGAATTCCGCCCTGCGGGCACAACACTCAGTTATCAAGGAATGCCAGAGTATCAGGTCTATATTGCAAGAAGTAGCACAAAACAATAGATAATAGCAGACAAATAAGATAATGCAAACACATCAAACAGAACCGGTATCGCTGCGGTGTGCAGCCCGCTCCACATATCGTTGCTGCGTGCAGCCCGATCCGTTAATCGTCGACGACGCTCATTGGGGGTGTGCAGACTCCGAGAGGGGCCCCTTACGGCCCAAGCGCAATATCAAGCCATCTCGTGATATCAAATCTAAGCCTTCGGCCTCATATCAATATCGGTATAATATTGCTGCAGCGTGCAGCCCGATCCAAAAGTATCCTCACAATACAAGCCCTCGGTCTTACTTAGTCAACAAAATCGCATAAGCCGCTCGGGCAACAATAAAGCATGATGCTCAGCCCAAAAATATATGTAAAAATATCATTTCGAGTGTTTAAGGCATAGTAAACTTAGTTGAGTTTTAAAATAGTGAAAAATACATGACTGAGTTCAAATATGTAATAAAATTAGTGAGGAATTATCAACAATAATCCCCAAAGGGTTCAAATAGTTGGCACGAAGCCCAAATATGGCAATCAACCCAAATTATGATGAGAGCAAGTAATTCCAGTCAAATACGCAGTAATTTCATCAATCGGGATGGACCAAGTCACAATCCCCAACGGTGCTCTACCCCACGCTCGCTATCCGGCGTGCAAGTCACCTCAATATAACACTACAATGTGAAAATTCAGGGTTTCAAACCCTCGTGATATCATTTACGATCATTACTCACCTCGATCAGGCGAAATCTCTTGCTCGCGACGCCTTTGCCCCTTAAATCAGCCTCCACGCGCGTCGAATCTATCAACAATCAGAGCGAATACATCACAATGTGCTAAGAGAATAAAGCCCAAGCGAAAACAAACAATAACGGGTACAAATCCCGAAATTACCAAACCCCGAGCCCCGGACCCACTTCTTAAAACTCAAAAAATTTTACATCAATAGATTCCCTATCTTCCCACGAGTTCATACATAACAAGAACTCCCAAATCCGAGCTCAAATTGTCTATCAAATTCCAATTTAAAATCTCCGATTTCCAAGCCCTAGTTCTTCAATTTTTGCTAAACTTCCATAAATTTCTAGGTGGCTTTCACAATATAATAGAGTTTTAAGACCAAGATTCTTACCCCAAGTCGTTTCCCCTTGAATCCCTCTTTAATTTCCTCCAAGAATCTCCAAAAACTAGCAGTCATGGGTGAAAATAAACCCATTTTCGCGAACAGGTCGAATTTAAAATCATTCTGCCCAGGCAATATTTTCTTCCATGTGATCGGGGGAAAACCTTCGTGATCGCGAAGCACAAAAATAAACACCCAGAATTAACCCTATGCGAACCCAACTAGTCTTATGCGAACGCAATGCACAACAAAATACCTTATGCAATCGCGGACAACCCTCCGCGCTCGCGATGAACAATTTCCAAGCAACACCTCAGGCCCCTTTTTACTCTATGCGAACACGACCTTAGCTTTGCATTCGCGAAGAATAAATTCCACCCAACTATGCGATCGCATCCCAGCTTGCACGAACGCAAAGAACAAAAAGAAAATGGACTGCCCCCAAAGCTTCTTTGCGATCGCAATTGCACCTATGCGATCGCAATGAACAAAAATACTTGCAACTGAAGCCTGCAATTTCTGCTATCTTTTAAGGCACAAAATTGTCCGATTGACCATCTGAAACTCACCCGAGGCCCTCGGGACCTCAACCAAATATACCAACATAATCCATATAATCATTCAAACTTGTTCCAATCATCAAAACACATCAAACAACATTAAATTACTCAAAACTCGTCGAATTCAAGCCTAAGTTTTCCAAAAACTTCCGGAATACACTTTCAATCAAAAACCTGACCAATGACGTCTGAATGACCTGAAATTTTGCACACACATCAAAATTGACATAACGAAGAACTCTCTGAACTCTATTCCGACCATCGGATCAAAATCTCACCTATCAACCGGAATTCACCAAAATACTAACTTCGCCATTTCAAGCCTAATTCTACACTGGACTTCCAAAACCAATTCCGATCAAACTCTTAAGTCACAAATCACCTAACGAAGATAACCAAATCATAAAAACTCCGATACGAGCTCATATACAAATAAGTCAACTCTTGGTCAAACCTTTCAAATTCAAAGCTTTCTACAGAAATTGTTCTTTCAAATTCATTCCAAATTTTCCTGAAAACCAAAATCAATGATCTACATTAGTAATAATACATAACACAGGACAAGTCATGCTCGAGAACTTGCGATCAAAGAGCAAAAGCTCAAAACGACCGGTTGGGTCATTACATCCTCCCCCACTTAAACACAGGTTCATCCTCGTACGTACCCAGAGTTGTTCTAAAAGCCAACCAATCGCTGAATAACCTTACCATGCATATACCTGGGGGTGATCCCACATCACCCTATCTCATATAGGTCCGACAACACATTTTAACTAAAATCACACAATCCAATCTAGCCCAGAAGTCATTGAACCACATTTCACTTTCCAAAATCACGCACAAGATTAGAACCTCACATCTATACTCTGAATAGTCCCGAACCAATTGTAACAACCCATACCTGCAACCTCAAGTGCAATTATATGATATACCACATAACCTAAACACTCGAAAGGATAACTTCTATTCACAGTAGTTGCACATAACAACTGAATATCGGTAGGAAACCTCTTACCAACTAAAGTCTCATTCCGAAACTTTCACATACTGCCAATGATAAAGGAAACACGCAATAAATCATAACCATTTCTCAAGTCAGCCATTCATGAAATTACTTCCCTTTTTGGCTAATACCATAGCATGTTTCCAAGCCGAACCTTGATATTATCCTTCCAACAAGTTGAAATCAAATTCGATCATATTCATTAATGATCCCATCGATCACCTCGAATCCAACACACCACTCTGGTGACATGACACATCAATATCGGCCTAAGCCACAACTTGTGTAATTCACGCACCAATAAGAAACGGTCCGAATATACTCAAATCATGAAAATGACCCCAAACGAAAGAGTTGTACCTCTAGCTCATCTGTACTATCACAACACAAAGCTGAGACTCTATCTCATCTCATAGAAATAGAACATATGAATCTACCCCCAAAGGTCATATCCCCACGTAGCCTTGCTACAATGTGCAATCCTATCCAAATACTGCTACACATGGAACACCTCAAGTCATTATGCTCGAAATCGACAGCCACACATAATTTGATGTCTGGAACCAAAGAAAATCATTACGTCCGCGGTGAAACAAATAACATACACCAAAAACCAGATAGGACATAACCGATAGGCCTTTCACTGAGCAACGCTCAATTACTCTTCTCGCTTGAATTCCACTAAGAGACCCCAATTCAACTGCACCATATGTGCCTATAACAAACAAATCATAACATATCGCAACACAGAAAGGTATCTTATAGATCTCCTTCGATCATTGATAAGCTCAACAACGGTCGAATCAATACCTCTCTCAACAATGCCATTCGGAGCCAACCAAACCGACTCAAGATAGAACACTCCCCCATATTGCCCTGCCATCGAATTCCTTATCAAGGAAACCTTAAACTGCTCCTTCCATCTCTATAACTCCGTCGGTGCTATATAATACTATACAAGGCACCAAATCAACATCTAAATCCATAAACTTGCATGGCGACATGCCCAGCCACAAGAAACACCTCCAAGAAGTCCCTCACCACCGGGACTGAATCGATATAAGGAGCCTTAGCATTGACACTCGTCACACGACCCCAAATTAGAAAGGCAATCCTTCCCTGCCATCTTCTAGGTCTTCGAAATATAAAAATCCCCAATAGGACTTAATTCGACAAACATCTCCACTCAATCCGTGGCATTTCCCGACATAGCAAACCGCGCCATTTTATCGCAATATTCCAGAATAACACAACACGGAAACAACTAGTTTGAACCCAATATCATATTCAAAATATAACATACCAAGCAAAGAAAGATCCACTAGGGCCTCCAAATCTCGGTAGTTGCTAAACAGTGTCGATACACAAGATCTACGTCCACAACGTAGCCTGGATAAGAGGACTTTCGGTCTCCAATTCCATGTAGCACACGAATTACCATACCTGACCCCAAATTCCGCTATCCGAATACATATCACACCTCAGGTGCCTAGTCATTCAACAAAAGATATTCTAAAATTCCCATGTGCCATACAAGCATCTCAAATATCAGCAATCGACCCAGCCTAAAAGTGCCACAATACTACTGAAGTGCCATCAACTTGCTCACAATGCCCCATTTTATGAAACCTATACTCTCATCAAATCACTTCCAAATAAAAATACAATTTCCTTAATCATCCGAGGTTACCCGCTGCCTAAGAGTGTTATCAGCTTCCTTTCAGAACTGAATTGAACCTCATACACGCAAATCTCGATCCTCCATAACATACCGCATGTACCATACCATCCAAGGATACCAGGAAAACTTTTATCTCCCTTCCGAGCCACAGATATCTACGCACTCAACTAGTCAAGAACTTCCATTTATCCCATCTAGAAGAAAAATCATCACACATCTCATGCCTCTCATATTCGTAGAAAATGCACTTCTCCAACCATGGTAGAAATTGACAAGAACTCTCCAAGTTCCATTTACACAAATTAAATTACCAGGACTAAATCCTTCTAACTAGACCAAGCTAAGCAAGACATCAAAACCCATGAGCATTGCTGCAAAATACCTGCAAGAACCCATTACTTCGAACATATACAAAGAATTGATCATATCCTTACTATACCGATTCGGTCTACTATAAAGCTACTCCATCTATCTAAATTCCTTTCTGATTCATTTTCAAATTGATGCTCTCTCTTGCTGTAGTACCATAATCTCTCAACCCAGGCTCACTACACGAGACCCAAGCACAAGACCACACTGTCTAAGACCCATAAGCCGCCGAATACTCTCTCAAATATCCCCAGAAACACCATATTCCAGAGTACTTTACTTTGAAGAACTTCCTGCGAATCTAAATTCGTTACCTTTACCTTCCAGATACTGATACATAGGATCCCATAATTAACATAAAAGTACCACAAGTCTTGACCTTTTTCCAATGAAAACACGGTCTCTAACCACATACACAACCTTAAGATACCCGATTCTTTCTTGCAGAATCTTGAACACATTAGAACCGTTCTCGAAAGTCAATCACTCTTATTCAAACTACAAATTACCTGACCTAACGAACAAAACCACTCGTACCTCATTGGCACCCCGATACTACAAAAATAAAATCCTCATCCCAATACAACCAAGCAACTTCCTGCTCTATGTGCTGAGCATTCTTTAACAATAATACTCTAGACATTCTGCGATTCTCATACCCTATGAAGCATAGTATAACCTTTGTCAAAATTTTCCTTTACTCTAGCCATAGCTAACTGACTAGCACGCCCCAACTGGAACCAACATAGCACCTAACCGTGCAATCAACTGCTCGCAGCAGACTTCCCTACTTGCCTCAAAGCCATGGATCGAGATACACTCAATAACTCATAACACCTATTAGTCTATTGATGCCACAATACCATAGTGAGATTAAACTCAAATCATTTATAAGTTTGTGAAAAACACAGATCATCCAGTGCTGTAATCTTCTACAAATCTCGCATTCATCCCCGCATCAGTTGAGTCCACTCTTTTAAGCGACCCGAAATTTCAAATTTCAACACATGCCCTTCAATTACACATGAGATCTTCTAACATACTCATAAGGATCACACCACTTTAGAACATTTCGCAGGAGATAACCCACCTGCTTCGCCGTAATATAACATTTCCGTATACCTTCCACCGTCATACACATTACACAGCCACTTAGTCTTCCTAAGTCCGAACTCATACCGCAACATGAAATTTACTTCACCCCCAACTAGGAGACACAAAAAGGTTCTTCACGCGCCCATAACTCGGAGTTACACATCCAATCACAATGGAAATTATACATATAGTAGTTCATCTATCATCCAGCAGACCTTCCTCGTCACTCCCAAGTTACATAGATACATCTCACAGTAATAAAATACTGATCACATGGTCTTCCAACCATCACTTTCACTAACAGGGACAATACCGAACATATAAGTTCAAAACACTTACTCACAGGATCAGCACCTCAGTGCTCAAGCCATAGGAAAATATCCGGCCTCAAGTCCTCCAATCTAGCCCAGTATAAACTCATAGAGATCATGTTTCGCCCCTTGATCGTGGAACCACATGCCATCAAGTTACATCTGAAACTGAGTGCTCATGCGTGCATGCGAACATGTGGAAGGAATTTCAAGAGTTACATTTCAAGCTGAATCAAGGACGCATGATAAGAATTCCAAGAATATGAAGTTTTCCTAAAGGTTTTATAGCCTCCCGAGAATAAGTACAAACGTCTTTGTACCGATCCACGAGACTGTACTAAACTTGCTCATGACTCGTGAGACCTAGTAACCTAGGCTCTGATACCAACATGTCACGACCCAAACCTCGCACTGGTCGTGATGGTGCCTCTCATGAAGATGAGGCTAGCCAACTTACCCAACTCGTCTTTCGAAAAATAGTTAAAGATAAATAAACAGCTTAAATATGACTTAATAGTATTAACTTGCGCTAATACAACCCAACACAACCCTAATCGGGGTGTCATAAGTCACGAGCATCAATCAGAATGTAAATCCACTACAAGGTCTAAAATATACAAAATCAAAATAATGAACAAAAAAGAGAAACATGGTGTTGCGAACGCTGACAGTCACGTCCTTACTCATATAACTCTACCTCTGATCAGTCAAAACCCGCTACCGGGTGAATAGATACCTGCATCTACACACGAGGTGCAGGGAGTAAAGTGAGTACTCTAACTCAGTAAGTAATAAGGGTAAATAACAAATGAGCAGTAAGAAATTACGTAAAGCAAACCATCATGCTATATAGGGGCAGTGTAAAACTCTAGAGAGAAATAGTGATGCCGTGAAATCTTTAGAAAATAACTTAGCTTAGTTTAAAACATCTTTAAAAATGATCTTTTTCAGCGCTAACACAAATGAATACCAAAAACAAATAGTGCAGACAAGCACAGAATTCCGCCCCGCGGGCACAACACTCAGTTATCAAGGAATGCCAGAGTATCAGGTCTATATTGCAAGAAGTAGCATAAAACAACTGATAATAGTAGACAAATAAGATAATGCAAACACATCAAATAATACTGGTACTGTTGCGACGTGCAGCCCATTCCATATATCGCTACGGCCTGCAGCCCGATCCGTTTATCATCGACGGCGCTCACTAGGGGTATACAAACTCCGGGAGGGGCCCCTTACGGCCCAAGCGCAATATAAAGCCATCTCGTGGCATCCAATCTAGGCCTTCGACCTTATATCAGTATCAGTATAACATTGCTACGGCGTATAGCCTGATCCAAAAGTATCCTCACAATACGGGTCCTCGACCTTACTCAATCAACAAAATCACATAAGCCGCTCGGGCAACAATAAAGCATGATGCTCATCCTAAAAATATATTTAGAAATATCATTTCGAGTGTTTAAGGCATAGTAAACTTGGCTGAGTTTTAAAACAATGGAAAATACATGACTGAATTCAAATATGTAATTAAATCAGTGAGGAATTAACAACAGCAATCCCAAAAAGGGTTCAAATAGTTGGCACGAAGCCCAAATATGGCAATCAGCCCAAATTTTGATGATAGCAAGTAATGTCAGTCAAATACGCAGTAATTTCTTCAATCGGGACGGACCAAGTCACAATCCCCAATGGTGCTCTTCCCCACGCTCGCTATCCGGCGTGCAAGTCACCTCAATATAACACTATGATGTGCAAAATTCTGGGTTTCAAACCCACACGATATCATTTACAATAATTACTCACCTCCATCCGGCAAAATCTCTAGCTCGCGACGCCTTTGCCCCTCCAATCGGCCTCCACGAGCGTCAAATCTATCCACAATCAGAGTGAATACATCACAATATGCTAAGGGAATAAATCCCAAGCGAAAACAAACAATAACGGGCACAAATCCCGAGATTACCAAACCCACTTCGAAACTCAAAAATTTTCACATCAATAGATTCCCTATCTTCCCACGAGTTCATACATGTCAAGAAGTCATAAATTCGAGCTCAAATGGCCTATCAAATCCCAATTTAAAATCTTCTTCAATATTTGCTAAACTTCCACGAATTTCTAGGTGGATTTTACAATATAATCGAGTTTTAAGACCAAGATTCTTACCTCAAGTTTTTTCCCCTTGAATCCCTCTTTAATTTCCTCCAAGAATCTTCAAATATGAGCAGCCATGGGTGAAAATAAACCCATTTTCACGAAAAGGTCGACTTTAAAAACATTCTGCCCAAGCAATATTTTCTTCTATGCGATCGTGGGAAAACCTTCGCGATCACGAAGCACAAAAATCAACTCCCAGTATTAACCCTATGTGAACGCAACTGGTCTCATGTGAACGCAATACACAACACAATTACCCTATGCTATCGCGGACAACCCTCCGCGTTCGCGATGCACAATTTCCAAGCAACACCTCAGGCCCCTTTTTACTCTATGCGAACGCGGCCTTAGCTTAGCGTTCGCGAAGAACAAATTCCACCCAACTATGCGATCGCATCCCAGCTTACGCGAATGCAAAGAACAAAAAAAATGGACTTCTCTCAAAGCTTATTTGCGATCGCAATTGCACCTATGCGATCGCAGTGAACAAAAATACCTGCAACTGGAGCTTTCAATTTCTGCTATGTTTTAAGGCACAAAATGATCTGATTGACCATCCGAAACTCACCCGAGGCCTTCAGGACCTCAACCAAACATACCAACATAATCCATATCATCATTAAAACTTGTTCCAATCATCAAAACACCTCAAACAATATTAAATTACTCAAAACTCATCGAATTCAAGCCTAAGTTTTTCGAAAACTTCCGGAATGCACTTTTGATCAAAAACCCGACCAAACGACGTCCGAATGACCTAAAATTTTGCACACACATCACAATTCACATAACGAAGTTGCAGTAACTCTTGGAAATCAATTCCGACACTCGGATCAAAATCTCACCTGTCAACCGGAATTCACCAAAATACTAACTTCGCCAATTCAAGCCTAATTCAACACCAGACTTCCAAAACCAATTCCGATCACGCTCCTAAGTCACAAATCACCTAACGAAGCTAACCAAATCATAAAAACTCCGACCCGAGCTCATATACAAATAAGTCAACTCTTGGTCAAACCTTTTAAATTCAAAGCTTTCTACAGAAACTATTCTTTCAAATTCATTACAAATTTTCCTGAAAACCAAAACCAACGATCTACATTAGTAATAATACATAACACGGGGCAAGTCATGCCCAAGAACTGGCAATCAAAGTGCAAAAGTTAAAACGACCGGTTGGGTTGTTACAGATTTCTTTATTAAGCTCCAATCCTCAAACATGCCTGCAATTTGAAAATTTTCATTAGTTTTGGGAGCAATAATCAACACTTTTGCACTAAAAATAAAGAAAGAAGGTACAGATAAGTGGTTAAAATCTTCACTTATCAGATATCGAGCTTGAATTTTGGTTCCAGGAGATGTAGTAGGTCTATTATGACATTAATGAATTATTTGCAGAATTTGATGTTAATCATAGTTGGTGTGATATGATTCAGTATTGCTTTCAGAAGTTGGAAGTTTATTAGTTTCATTAGGCTTTAATTGGGATGTGATTCATGATTTTAATGTTGTTTGATATGATTTGAGGCTTTGATTAAGTTCGGGTGGTGATTTAGGACTTCTTGGTATGGTTGATTGAGGTCCCGGGTGCCTCGAGCAAGTTTGAGATGATTAACGGATTGATATTGAACTTAGAACGTTGCTGAAGATATGTGGATTGCGAGTGCAATCCTGCAGATGCAGGTTGTGGGTCTCAGATGCGGAGAACCTTGGCTTGGCCTTGTGCGGAAGATGTTGAAGGACTTGCATAGGAGCGGACGCTCAGAAGCACTAGGAGAACCGCAAAATCGGATTCGCAAAAGGGGGTTTTGGCCACAGAAGTGACAGGTCGGAGTTTAAGTGATCTTTGCATAAACGGGCATTTGTTTGCAAAAATGGAAGTGTAGAAGCGAAGAATTTAACCACAGGTGCTATTTTGCTGGTCAGAACATAAATGCAGAAGTGTTTGACATTTATCTCATTTTTGGACTTGTGGAGCTCGGCTAGGGGCGACTTTTGAGAGGGATTTCTCTATAATTCAAGAGGTAACTGATTATTGATTAGTTTTGACCATAGATATTGAATACCCATTTATTTTTACACCTAGATTATGTATGTTTGAGGTGAAATTTGGAGATTTTTGGACTATATAATGGAAAGTGAGATATTAGGATTTGACGGTCGATTTGTGGTCAGAGTTGGATGATTTTGGTATGATTGGACTCGTTGTTAAACGGGTGTTTGGAATTTATGAATTTTGTCGGGTTACGATGTGTTGGCTCGGGATTGACCTTTTGGGTTGACTTTTTTATTTTGATTAAAGATCATAGCTTAATCTTATGGAATCGATTACTATAGCTTGTATTTGTTATATTAAGTTGTTTATGACTACGTCCTAGTCGTTCGGAGGCCGATTGGCGAGGTAAGGGCTTATTGGAGCATTGAGTTACGCACTTTGAGGTAAGTAATACTTATAAACTTGGAACTGAGGGTATATATCCCTGGAAAATGTACGCATTGAGATGTACCACTCATCATACTAGTTATATTTATCATGTTCTTAAGCAGTGTTGGTATTTACTTGTGAACTCGTAAGCATGTATAAATTTTTGTACTATGAACATGCTAAATATTAATGTTTCTTTGAGTTATTTACTTTCATTATCATTATCTTACACATTTTGTCATTATATTGGTTCTAACTGTATCCTTCTAAGCTCGTAAGTTCTTTCAGCCCAAGGTTAATCATGTTATTTATTGAGTAAAACTGATCAGTTGTACTTATACTGCACTCTGCACTTCGTGTGCAGATCCAGGTACATCTGGATGCGGTGATTGCTAGATCGTTGTGAGTACTCGCTTGGGTGATTGTGCACTGGGTAACTAAGTCTACATACTTCATTCTGGTCGTGACCACCTATTCTTCAGAGAGACTGTCTCAGATTTATATTCGCGATAGTGTTCGTCTTCACGGTGTGACGGTGTCTATTATTTGTGATTGGGACACGTAGTTCACATTATAATTTTAGAGAGTAGTATGGCAAGAGTTGGACACACGGGTTGAGTGAGTACAACATTCCACCCCCATATGGACGGATAGTCCGAGTGCACTATTCATATTTTGGAGAATATGTTACACGGTTGTGTCATGAATTTCGAGGGTCCTTGGGATCAATTTCTGTGCTTGCAAAGTTTCCTACAATAACTACCAATCAAGTATTCAAATCGCTCCTTATGAGGCTTTATATGGGAGGCGGTGTTATATTCCAGTTGGTTGGTTTGAGCCAGGGGAGGCTAGGTTGTTGGGTATTGATTTGGTTTGTTATGCCTTGGAGAAAGTCAAGTTGATTCAGGAACGTCTTCGTACAACACATTCTAGACAGAAGAGTTACACCGATCGGAAGGTTCGTGGTGTAACATATATGGTGAGTGAGAAGATTTTCCATCTAATTTCGCCCATGAACGGTGTGATGAGGTTCGAAAAGAAAGGGGAAGTTGAGCCCTCAGTATATTGGCTCTTTTAAGGTGCTTGAGAGGATTGGATAGGTGGCGTACAAGCTGGCATTGCTACCTAGTCTATGGTGTGTCCACTTAGTGTTTTATGTTTTTATGCTCCGGAGTATTATAGTGATCTGTCTCATGTTTTGGACTTCAGCACGGTTAAGTTAGATGGGGATTTGACTTATGATGTGGAGTCGGTTGCCATTTTGAATTGGCAAGTTCAAAAGTTGATAACAAAGAGCATAGCTTTTGTGAAAGTTCAGTGGAGAGGCCACACAGTTGAGGAGGATAGTTGGGAGACCAAGCTGGAGATGTGTAGCAGATATCCACTCCTATTTGAGACTCCAAGTATGATTCTAGACCCGTTCGAGGATGAACATTTGTTTAAGAGGGGAAAAAATGTAACGAACCATTCGGTCGTTTTGTGTATTGTAGCCCCGCTGATGTTTTAAGCGTCAATACCATAAGAGGGGGGGGGGTTGATTTGTGTGGTACCCAATTTTCGCTTATCTGAACTATAGAAGGACCTGGTTCTTCTAGGTGTTCCTAGTACTGCTGTTTGCGGAATAATAACTACAGAAAATACAGAGCACAGAGATTTTTACGTGCAAAACACCTGGATCGAAAGGTGAAAAAACCATGACCTACTACTCAATAGGATTTTCTCAAGCTTCCACTAAAATCACAGAGCCAAAACAACATTTAAAAAACTATTTGTAAACCTAAGGATTAACTCTAATCCCGTTTTGGCACACAGCCTCAACTGTTGCGACAACTTCAAGTAAACTCTAACTTGAACATTCTAGGTACCTAATACAATTGCTTCTATAAAAGATGAAAGGTACAATGTAAAATCACCTACTACAATTGAACTATAATAAAAGATAGACATATGGAACTAGTTCTTCTATCTCGTTCAAGTAGCTTCAGGACTGCATGTTCGAATCACACATAAAATGCTTGCAAAAACGCCTTGCTCTTTTGCTCTCAATTTATGTTTAACTTCTGCTTGTGTGCATTACCCGTAAAAGAGAATAATTATTTAATAGGTTAGTAATCGGAGTTTCACTGGGATTCAATTGCTATTCTTATATCATAAAAGAGTTCTTGATGATCTCAAACTCTAACACTATCTTCATCCTAAACTGTTTTCTCTTCATGTAAGGAGTCTTTCTCTCGTTATCCAATATGTAAACTTTTCGACCAGATCAGGAGATATTACTGTGTGATTAGTTTGACTTATCTCCTTCACGTGCATCTCACATGTACAAGTTGATTATGACTGTGCTCACAAGATGGACTTGGTGTCACACCTCTTTTTAACACACGATCCTATTACGAGGTTGAGTTAGAAGAGTTTTTCCAATTAAAGTGACGATTTGAAAATAAATTATTTATTATTTAGAGTCGCCACTTGGAATTGAGTTCTGGTGTTCCAAGTCACCTTCTTTTTGAATCGCCTTTCAAAAGGAAGATTTTACTCTTAATTATGGGCTACGAAACAGAAGACTGAGTACCGAATTCTGTTGACCGTGGGGAAGGTGTAAGGCACCCCTCGAGTCCCGTAATTTTAGCACGGTCGCTTTTATTGACTATTGTAAGGCTTAGATCAAAATTTTGACTACTCTTGTATTTTATGGATTATGACTTATCTATTACTGCTTAATTAATTATTATTTTTTATTAGTTATTTTGACCTAGATGCAATATGCATGCAAGGTACTTCTTCGAAATTAAATGTTAAACCAAGGTACGGAATGTACACATGGTCAAAATATAATTATTTTAAATTTAAATATCAAGATGCAGAATGCGCACATAATCCCCCCTTTTTTTTAAGCATATCAATCCAAGGTTCGGGTATGAAGACATAGGCTAATAGCGTATTTTAGAATATTCCATTTATTTATATATTTTATTACTATTATTATTTCTTTTACCTATTGGAACGAGTCTTAAATTAGTTCATCGCCCATCTCATTCCTTATAAATTTTTAGCTAGTTACACAAATGCACCATTAACTTTCTACTTATGGCTTATAACATGTCAAATAAATATATTGATAGTCAAAATAATATTTTAATTGCATCTAAAGTTGTCTGCTATTTTTAGGATTACTTTGAAACAATTATGTGTAAAGATAATGATCCATTGCATAACCAAGTAATTTAACATATACAAACGAGCATAGCAATAATCTACCTATCAAATGTTCTAACAGACTATGACTAGAATGTCCATCTTGTAGGCAGCTAATGATCAATTAGGAAGAATTAAACTTATTTGCAAAAGAAATGCTAACTAAAGTAAACTTCAACGAAATATAAGTAAAAGACTCATTGGGGCTAGGTAGTTCAAAGTCCTTCTAACATTAACAACACTAAGATGATACCCCCACAAGTGTTCCAAGGAAAGTACATCTTTTAACTAATCAAACACCTCATCTCTATGCAAAAATATCTAACATGTTGTGGGGAAAATAGCTGAAACAATTTGAGGATAATCAATTTTGGTCCAAAACCAATAGCAGCTTCAGTTTTGCTCAATTGAGCATTTTATATTCTAAACATTATCTCCAGACTGCTCACATACCGTCCAAATAGAGGAACAAGTGGGAAATGGAGATTGCCTAACGAGGAAAAGGTCATTATTATAAATTTCTCATCTTGGGGTCTTGAATTACCAATTTTCAGTTGAACAAAAGGAGGACTAGTATAACTATTATTTACACCTAATACAACTTAAACAAAAAAACACCTTCTGATTATTTTGTCTAAGACTCATTAAAATTATGTGATGACTAGCGACGACACGATAATTTCCGAATAAAAATTTACTCCATACAAGTGTTGGCTTAATTTAAATGATCACATGCTTCATATCAACAATGACAATTATCACTTAAACATGAAATCAAATAAACAAGTAACGAAGTATTTGGTTGCTAAAACTTTTCAAATTACACTAGAAAATATGGTTCTCATGTTATTATATGACTTTACCAAGAAGATTCGAGTGTTACTTTATTGCGAAAATTCCACTCAATAATCGACTTAATCTACTAATTATCAAACTTCTAGAACCCACGAACTCGAAACCACGAAGAAATTCGAAACTCCGTCTTCAGATTCAATAACTTAGCCAAACTTTTCTTTCTTCTTCAAAGAACAACGTCTTTTTTTTTTTGTTTTGTTAAGTTGCTGGATTTTTTTCTATCAAAATTGCCCTTTTCTCTTCTCGTTCTTTCTCTTTTTTATAAGACCAAATCCTGGAAGTTTGTTATTGTTCTCCCATTTGGAGTGGGGGAACGTGCATTGTGTCGTGTGTGTGCATTGAGATGTGAGGGAGTGCGGGTGAGGGGAACTTGAGGCGTGGGAGGTAAGTTTTTTTTTTCTTTTTTCTTTTACAAAAAAATTTATTTAACTTTTTCTAACCCCTTTTTTTAACTAAATAAAAGAAGAAAATACACACACACACACGCATATACATATATATATATATATATAGAGAGAAAACTTGGTTTCTTCTAATTTAAATGTAAGTTATAGAAGTATTTTCCTTAGTATAATTTAAACTTTAGTATAAATAGTAAGTTTTCTTATTTTATATAGTTTCATTAAGTCTAATATATATGTATATATATATATATATATATATATATATAAACATAGGAACAAATCTTATATTCTAAGAATGTGAATATTTTTGTAGTTTTTTCTTAATTTTCTTAAATAAAACCTATTAAGACTAAGATAAAAATTTAAAATATTAAGATTAGACCTAAAAAAAATATTTACACTAAATAGTATAAAATTTGAGCGTGGTCAAAATTTAGTTGTTCACAGCATGCCCCTCTTTGCTTGGAAACATGAAGAGTTTTCAAGTAAAGAAAATGAACAAGGTGACTGATTTTTGACCTCACTATTATTTAGAAAGGAAAAGAAGATAAAAGAAAAAGATTTGACCGAGCCTTGGTTTTAAGCAGCCTACATATCCCGGGTTATAAGGGAATCAGGTCACGTGTAGTTCAAGTGAAAGAAGAGTGACAGAGCATCACAACCCGGATTTCCCACCGTCGGGAGTCGTGATGACGCCGACTAGTAGGAGCTAGGCAAGCCAATTACCAGTTACCTCTTTTAGCAAACATCGACAATATTAGAAATAAGAAAGCCATTACCATAAAAGCGAAAGTCTTTTATATAAATAAACTAAAAACGAACGCGGAATTCAATTTCAACCTCTACCCAAGACTGGAGTCACTAACTCATAAACATCTATAGAATACTACATACAAAGTCTAAATAAAGTACAGTACTGTTTGCTTCGGTACAAGTGATAACAAACTGAAAAAAATAGGAAAGGTCTCTGGCCTGTGGACGTCATCAAGGCTACCTCGAATGTCCCTGGACTGAACCGAACTCTCAATCAACTACTGCTCTAGTCTACAAGCTGCTCTGGCATCGTGATCTGTGCAAAAAAGCACAGAAGTGTAGCATCAGCACAACCGACCCCATATGCTGGTAAATGTCTGGCCTAACCCCAGCGAAGTAGTAACAAGGCTTGACAGGACTACCAAACCAACATGTGCAGTACAATACATGTATATGCAATAAAAGTAAAGAATACAGAAACTAAATAGTTAAGAGGGAGGGGAGCATACTATGGGGGAGTACAGTTCGGATATAAAGTCAGCAATTTAAGCAAGAAAACCGTGCAATAACAATAATTAATGAGAGTAGGAAAATTAACAGTTGCACGACATCAACCTTCGTGCTTTTACTCTCATTCTCACAAAAAGCAATCAAATAAAGTGCACGGCATCAACCTTCGTGCTTTTACTCACATAACTCTCATATCATGGCACGGAATGACCCTTGGTGCAAATATAATCAAGACATGGCATGGAATGTTCCTTCGTGCATAAATAATCAAAATATGGCATGAAATGTTCCTTCGTGCATTAATAATCGAAACATGGCAAGGAATGTTCCTTCGTGCATCAATAATCAAAACATGGCACGGAATGTTCCTTCGTGCATAAATAATCAAAACATGACACGGAATGTTCCTTCGTGCATAAATAATCAAAACATAGCACGGAATGTTCCTTCGTGCATTAATAATCAAAACATGGAACGGGATGTTCCTTCGTGCATTAATAATCAAAACATGGCACGGAATGTTCCTTCGTGCATTAATAATCAAAACATGGCACGGTATGTTCCTTCGTGCATTAATAATCAGAACATGGCACGGAATGACCCTTCGTGCAAATTTACTCTTCCTCACCCAAATAACAATCACAACCAAACGGGGCGGGGGAATAGACAAACAACATTAAATATCTAGGCAAGGAAGAACAAAGCAAAACAATTAATTCCCGGCAAGGGAGCAACAACAATATGTTCAACAATCCCGGCAAGGGAGATAATCAATATATTCAAACCATCCCGGCAAGGGATTAATCATACCCCTTTCTATTCTTTCATTTCTTACTCAATAGCCTTTTATCGTTCGAGCCAACACTCTAAAGTATTTACAATTCGTAATTTGTCCTCATACTCTTCACATTGCATAGAATTCATCAATTAACATGGAAGGGTCATAACAATATCAGGATAAGTACATACAAGGACTCACGGTCATGCTAGACACCGGTGTATAGATACTCGTCACCATGCCTATACACCGTACTCTATCATTTCTAAATTTGCAATTAATAACACTCTAATCCTATTCCCTCAAGCCAAAGTTAGATGACACACGTACCTCAAATGCTCCAAACTCAACACAGGCCTCTAGTATAGCTTTACCCTTCGAATTCACCACAAAACCGCTCGAATATAGTCATAAATTACTTGAATGCATCAACAAATGCTAATTGAATCGATTTGAATGCATAAAAATAAATTTCCCAAAGTTTTACTCAAAATTTTCCAAAACGCCCCCGGGCCCACATGGTCATAACCCGAGGTTCGAACCAAAACTCAGTTACCCATTCCCCCAGGAATTCATATCTATGATTTGTTTTGAAATCGGACCCCAAATTGAGGTCCAAATCGCCAATTTTAAGAAAACATAGGTTCTACCCAAAATCCCTATTTTCACCCATGAAAAACCTTGATTTTAAGATGAAAACATGATAAATGATGTTAAAGATTGAAGAAATTAGGTGAAAATCAACTTACGAATGGATTGGAGAAGGAAGGGTTCCTGAAAAATCGCCAATGGTTGTTTGGGTTTGAGAAATATGAAAAATGGGGCTTAAAATCATCTAAGATTGAAAAATGCAGGCCTCAGTTATGGGAAATGCGAACCCAGCAGACCTGGGAAATGCGACATCTGGGTTCGCATTTGTAAACTCAGTTCTGGACGCCTAGTTTCGCATTTGCAAAAATTCTATCGCATTTGCGATCAGAGGCCTCTCGCATTTGCGAGCAAGGGCGTCGCATTTGCGACTATATCCAGATTTCCCATACTTCGCAATTGCGAATAAATGCTCGCATTTGCAAGCTCACAATTGCGAAACTCCCCTTCGCATTTGCGAAAACCACAGAAGCCAACATACCAGATTTTTTATTAAAAAATGAGAAATGCAATCTGATGCCTATTCAAAACTCTCCTGAGCCCTCGGGGCTCCAAACCAATTATGCTCACAACCTCAAAAACATACTACAGACTTACTCGTGCGATCAAATTGCCAAAATAACATCATATACATAGAATCAAGCCTCAAAACACATGATTTTTCATTATAACTTCATAAACTTCTAACTTTAGATATTTAGGTCTGAAACACGTCAAATGACGCCCGATTTCGACCAAACTTTACAGAAAGCACTTAACACATATTTAAGACTTGTACTGGGCATCAGAACCAAAATACGAGCCCGATAGCATAGTCTTTTAATCAATTTTCATTTCCATTTTCCTTAATTAATTTCAAAAAACAATTTCACACAAAAATTCATTTCTCGGGCTTGGAACCTTAGAATTCGATTCCGGGCACACGCCCAAGTCCCATATTTTTCTACCGACCCTACGAGACAGTCGAATCATGGGTCTGGGTCCGTTTACCCAAAATATTGACCGAAGTCAATATTATGCATATTAATATCAAAATTCACCATTTTTCACACAGAACTCATATACAAGCTTTTCGGCTATGCACTCGGGCTGCACACGCAAATCGAGGAAACTAAAAGTGAGGTTTTCAAGGCCTTGGAAGTGTGGAATGAAAGAGAAAACCGGTGATGACCCTTTGGGTCGTCACATTCTCCACCTCTAAAACAACCCTTTGTCCTCGAACGGACAAAAGAAAGAAGTACCTGAGTAAGGAAATAGATGAGGATAGCGGCTCCGCATATCAGACTCGGACTCCCAGGTCGATGCCTCAGGAGGCTGACCTCTCCACTGGACACGCACTGAAGGAAAACTATTCGACCTCAACTATCGAACCTGCCGGTCTAGAATAGCTACCGGCTCCTCCTCGTAAGACAGATCCTTGTCCAACTGGACAGTGTTGAAATCTAACACGTGGGCTGGATCACTGTGATACCTCCGAAGCATGGGCATATGAAACACTGGATACATGGCTGACAAGCTAGGTGGCAAGGCAAGTTTGTAAGACACCTCTCCCATACGATTGAGCATCTCAAATGGGCCACTGAACCTAGGGCTAGGCTTGCCCTTCTTCCCAAATCTCAACACGCCCATCATAGGCGATACACGGAGCAAGAACCGCTCACCAACCATGAAAGCTACATCTTGAACCTTACGATCTGCATAACTCTTTTGCCGCGACTGAGGCGAACGAAGCCTGTCCTGATTGATCCTCCCCTTATCCAAGGCCTCCTAAACTAAATCTGTACCCAATAACCGAGCCTCTTTTGGCTCAACCCATCCGACTGGAGACCGACATCGCCTACCATACAATGCCTCATATGGAGCCATCTGAATGCTGGATTGATAGTTGTTGTTGTAGGCAAACTCTGCTACAGGCAAAAACTGGTCCCACGAGCCTCCAAAATAAATGACACAGGCTCGGAGCATATCCTCCAATATCTGAATAGTCCTCTCGGACTGGCCGTCCGTCTGAGGATGGAACATTGTGCTCAACTAAACCTGGGTGCCTAAGTCCTGATGAGCATCTCTCCAGAAGTGCGAGGTAAACTGCGTACCCCGGTCCGAAATGATAGATGCCGGCTCCCCATGAAGGCGAACAATCTCTCGAATGTAGATCTCAGCTAACCTCTCCGATAAATAAGTGGCTGCAACAGGAATAAAATGCGTTGACTTGGTCAGCCAGTCAACAATGACCCAAATAGCATCAAACTTCTTCCGAGTCATCGGAAGTCCAGTAACGAAATCCATGGTAATCCTCTCCCACTTCCAATCGGGAAGCTCAATCCTCTAAAACAAACCACCAGGCCTCTGATGCTTATACTTGACCTGCTGACAGGTCAAACACCTAGCCACATATGCAACCATATCTTTCTTCATCCTACGCCACCAATAATGCTGCCGCAAGTCCTAGTACACCTTCGCGGTGCCCGGGTGAATAGAATACCGAGAACTATGGGCCTATGCTAAGATCAACTCTCGAATCCCATCGACACTGGGCACACAAACTCGCCCCTGCAACCTCAAAACACCATCATCATCTAAAGTCACCTTCATGGCACCTCCACGCTGCACCGTGTCTCTCAGGACACACAAGTGGGGATCATCAAACTGTCGATCACAGATACGATCCAATAATGAAGAACGGGCGACCATGCAAGCTAACACTCTGCTAGGCTCAGAAATGTCCCACCTCACAAACCGATTGGCCAAGGCCTTAATATCCAAAGCAAGCGGTCTCTGGCTAACCAAAATATAAGCAAGACTACCCATGCTGGCGGAATTCCTACTCAATGCATCGGCCACCACATTGGCTCTCCCCGGGTGGTATAAAATAGTAACATCGTAATCCTTCAATAGCTTCAACCTCCTCCTCTGTCTCAAGTTCAATTCCTTCTGCTTGAACAAGTATTGCAGACTTTTGTGATAAGTGTAAACCTTACACGTCACACCATATAAATAATTCCTCCAAATCTTCAAAGCATGAACCATGGCTGTAAACTCTAGATCATGGACCGAATAATTCTTCTCGTGGATCTTCAATTGCCTCGAAGCATACGCAATGACCCTACCATCCAGCATCAATACCGCACCAAGCCCAATGCGGGAAGTATCACAATAAACTATATAAGGCCCTGAGCCTTTGGGAAAAACCAATATCGGTGTCGCAGTCAGAGCTGTCTTGAGCTTCTGAAAGCTCTCCTCACACTCGTCTGACCATCTGAACTGGGCACCCTTTTGGGTCAACCTGGTCAACGGGGCTGCTATAGATGAAAACCCCTCCACGAACCGACAGTAATAACCTACTAACCCCAAGAAACTCCGAATCTCAGTCGCTGAAGCTGGTCGAGGCCAATTCTTGACTGCCTCAATCTTCTTCGGGTCCACCTGAATACCCTCTACTAATAAAACATGACCTAGAAATACGACCAAACTCAACTAGAACTCGCATTTCGAGAACTTATCATATAACTAACTATCCTTCAGAGTCTGAAGAACCACTCTGAGGTGCTGCTCGTGCTCCTCCTGGCTGAGGGAGTACACCAGAATATCATCAATAAAGACTATCACCAATAAGTCCAAGTATAGTCTGAACACTCGGTTCATCAACTCCATAAATGCTGATGGGGCGTTGGTCAACCCAAATGACATGACCAAACTCATAATGCCCGTGCCGAGTGCGGAATGCTATCTCAGGGACATCAGACGCCCTAATCCTTAGCTGATGGTAGCCAGATCTCAAGTCTATCCTGGAAAACACCTTCGCACCCTGAAGCTGGTCAAACAAATCATCACTCCTCGGTAATGGGTACTTTTTGTTAATCGTCACCTTGTTCAATTGCCGGTAATCAATGCACATCCTCATCGATCCATCCTTTTTCTTCACAAATAACACTGGCGCACCCCAAGGAGAAATACTAGGCCTGATAAGACCTTTCTCTAGCAAATGTTGCAACTGGTCCTTTAACTCCTTCAACTCTGGCGGGGCCATGCGATATGGCGGAATAGAAATAGGTTGCATTCCTGGGGCCAGATCAATACAGAAATCAATATCCCTGTCGGGCGGCATAACCGGCAAGTCTGAAGGGAAGCCTCGGGAAACTCCTGAACAATAGGAACAGAATCCATAGAAGGGACCTCTTTGCTGGAATCGCGAACATATGCCAGATAAGCTAAAGACCCTTCCTCGACCATGTGTCGAGCCTTAACATATGAAATAACACTGCGGGTGGCATGACCCGAGGTCCTTCTCCACTCCAATACGGGCAAATCTGGAAAAGCCAAGGTCACGGTCTTAGAGTGACAATCCAAGATAGCATGATACGGGGACAACCAATTCCCCCAAATATGACGTCAAAATCCACCATGTCTAAGAGCAATAAATCAACACGGGTCTCAAGACCCTCAAACACTACCACACAGGAATGATGAACTCGATCGACCACTATAGAATCACCCACTGGTGTAGATACATAAACAAGAATACCCAAGGCATCACTAGGCATAACCAGATAGGGTGCAAAATAGGATGACACATACGAACACATTGACCAAGGGTAAAATAGCATCGAAGTACCTCTAATACAAATCAGAATGGTACCTGTAATGTCTGCACCTGAAGACTCAGCCTCTGGCCTAGCTGTTGGCTATCCTCTACCTCTGGCAACCAGAACTCCACCTTTAAGACCTCTACCTCCACCTCTAACACCCCTGCTACCGCCTCTAGCTGGCTGGGCAAGCTGTCGAACCTCCGGTGCCTAAGTCATAGCACGACAACTCTGATGCTGGAAGCCACCATAAATTCGAGGGCAATATCTAACAATGTGCCTCAGATCACCACAAGCATGGCAAGACCTCGTCTGCTGCGGCTGAGCACCCCTTAACCTCGGGCAAACCCTCTTGAGATGACCATACTCGCCACACTAACAACATCCACGCGACTGCTGAGGGGACTGAGGTTGACCCTGTCGACCTGAATGACCACCTGAAGTACCATGAGAGACATGGGAAGCTGACTGAAAGGGACTAGGAGGATGGCCTCTACCATAAGTACCTCTACCTCTAGACGAGGTAGCACTAAACCTGTCTGCACAACGGGGCCTCTTATCCGATCCATGACCACCTCCCTATGGTAGAGCTACCTCAACTCTATGGCCCACATTGGCCGCCTCCTGAAAAGAGATCTCACTCTTGGCCTGAGCCACTATACCCAGCTGACCTACCACCGCTGGCGAAACCACTGGAAGGAAACCTGCTCTAACGACACCCTCTATGAGGCCTACCAACCGGACTAGAACGTCCTTAAGAACTGGGGTGGCAATGAACCCCACTGGGACCTGAGCTGGGCCCACCGGAACTGCTGGGATGGGAACCGCCTCCTCAAAACCTACCTGAGACTCTGCCACTAGGGCTGCTGCTGGGGTCTCAGATTGGTGCGCGGTAGATAAAGAAGCATGTGTTCTCGCCATCTACAAAAAAACAGAGTAGAAATTCAACCTGTGTTTGAGAAACAGAACCACATGACAAGAAAGAACAAATGTGAAGTGTTTCCTAACTCTGTAGCCTCTGGGGGATAAATACAGACGTCTCCATACCGATTCCTCAGACTCTACCGAGTTTGTCCGCGAGTAGCGAGACCTATGTAACCTAGTGCTCTGATACCAACTTGTCACGACCCAGATTTTCCACCCTCGGGAGTCGTGATTGCGCCTACTAGTAGGAGCTAGGCAAGCCAATTACTAGTTACTTCTTTTACCAAACACCGACAATATTAGAAATAAGGAAGCCATTACTATAAAAGCGGAAGTCTTTTATATAAATAAACTAAAAACGAACGCGGAATTCAATTTCAACCTCTACCCAAGACTGGAGTCACTAACTCACGAACATCTATAGAATACTACATACAAAGTCTGAATAAAGTACAGTACTGTTTGCTTCGGTACAAGTGATAACAAACTGAGAAAAATAGGAAGGGACTCTGGCCTGCGGACGTTAGCAAGGCTACCTCGAATATCCCTGGACTGAACCCAACTCTCAATCAACTACTGCTCTGGTCCACAAGCTGCTCCGGTACTATGATCTGTGCAAAAGAGCACAGAAGTGTAGCATCGGCATAACTGACCCCATGTGCTGGTAAGTGCCTGGCCTAACCCCGGCAAAGTAGTGACGAGGCTAGACAGGACTACCAAACCAACCTGTGCAGTTCAATACATAGTAAAGAATACAAAAATTAAACAGTTAAGAGGGAGGGGAGCATACTATGCGGGAGTACAGTCCGGATATAAAGTCAGCAATTTAAGCAAGAAAACCATGCAATAACAATATTTAATGAGAGCAGGAAAACTAATGTTGCAAGGCATCAACCTTCGTGCTTTTACTCTCATTCTCACCAAAAGCAATCAGTTTGAATGCATAAAAATGAATTTCCCAAAGTTTTACTCAAAATTTCCCAAAATGCCCCCGGGCCCATGTGGTCAAAACCCAAGGTTCAAACCAAAACACGGTTACCTATTCTCTCACAAGTTCATATCTATGATTTGTTTTGAAATCGGACCTCAAATTGAGGTCCAAATCGCCAATTTTAAGAAAACCTAGGTTCTACCCAAAATACCTATTTTCACCCATGAAAAACCTTGATTTTAAGATGAAAACATGATAAATGATGTTAGAGATTGAAGAAATTAGGTGAAAATCAACTTACAAAAGGATTGGAGAAGAAAAGGTTCTTGAAAAGTCGCCAATGGGTGTTTGGGTTTGAGAAATATGAAAAACGGGGCTTAAAATCATCTAAATATGAAAAATGCAGGCCTCAGTTATGGGAAATGCGAACATGGGTTCGCAATTGCGAACCCCGCAGACCTGGGAAATGCGACATCTGGGTTCGCATTTGCGAACTCAGGTCTGGACGCCTAGTTTTGCATTTGCAAAAAATTCTATCGCTTTTGCGATCAGAGGCCTCTCGCATTTGCGAGCAAGGGAGTCGCATTTGCGAGCAAGGGCGTCGCATTTGCGACTATATCCAGCTTTCCCATACTTCGCAATTGCGAAACTCCCCTTCGCATTTGCGAAAACCACAAAAGCCAACATACCTGATTTTAAAAAAAAATGAGAAATGCAATCTGATGCCTATCCAAAACTCTCCCGAGCCCTTGGAGCTCCAAAGCAATTATGCACACAACCTCAAAAAACATACTACGCACTTACTCGTGCGATCAAATCGCCAAAATAACATCATATACATAGAATCAAGCCTCAAAACACATGATTTTTCATTATAACTTCATAAACTTCCAACTTTAGATATTTAGGTCTGAAACACGTCAAATGACATCTGATTTCGACCAAACTTTACAGAAAGCGCTTAACACATATTTAAGACTTATACCGGGTATCAGAACCAAAATACGAGCTCGATACCATAGTCTTTTAATCAATTTTTATTTCCATTTTTCTTTATTAATTTCAGAAAACAATTTCACACAAAAATTCTTTTCTCGGGCTTGACACCTCGGAATTCAATTCCGGGCACAAGCCCAAGTCCCATATTTTTCTACCGACCCTACGAGACCGTCAAATCATGGGTTCGAGCCCGTGTACCAAAAATTTTGACCGAAGTCAATATTATGCATATTAATATCAAAATACACCATTTTTCACACAGAACTCATATACAAGCTTTCCGGCTATGCATCCAAGCTGCGCACGCAAATCGAGGAAACTAAAAGTGAGGTTTTCAAGGCCTCGGAAGTGAAGAATGAAAGAGAAAACCGGTGATGACCCTTTGGGTCGCACACAGAGTAATCTCAGAACGAGAGTCTAGCGAAGGTCCGTCGAGGTTCCGATTCGGGGTTCCTACTATTGCATCAAAATAAAAAGAAAACTACATACTCTTGAAATCTAAAAGTTACAAAATTCTTATCTAAATGCTATCTGGAGTCTTGTCATGATTTTTGACTTGCTTCTCCCATTGACTTTAGACTGAAACTTGATGCCCTTGATGCCCTTGATGCAACAGACTATGAAATATTCTCGCATGCTTATTTCTTGATTAGATGATGGGAAGATGGATCTTGACCATAGATCTCCACATGCATTATGTCAAAGCTGGTTAGACTGGTATTGTGATCAAATGATCCACCTTATCTGGAAAGAACTGAAATCTTATTTTTGTACATCAAATCCGTGCTTTGCAGAAAAACCTACAAGCCAACACAAAGAAACAAAACGAACAAAAATTTTCTTCCCCAGTTTGCACTAGGAAATTTTTGTGAGTTATTGGAAAAACATGAAACTATTTTTGCTATTGCAGAATAAACAATTAAAATTAAAAAAAAACATGCATTTTTTAAATAATGGGGGGGGGGGCGTACATTGTGTTAACAAGAAAGAAGGCAACCAGGGGATGTAGTACACTGTATTGACGATAAGATAAGGCTCGTGGAACTCTAAGATTCTACTAGGGGATGTCACACCCTATGTAGGTAGAAAGTAATGCGACCAAGGGATGTAGTACCATTTGTCGGCAATAAGATGACGCTCGTAGCATTCTGAGATGATACTAGGGAATGTTGTACCCTATGTTTGCTACAAGAAGTGCAACTAGGGGATGTAGTACCCTGTGTTGGCAATAAGATGAGGTTCGTGGCACTCTAGGATGCTGCTAGGGAATGTTGTACCCTGTGCTTGCAACAAGAAGTGCAACCAGGGGATTTAGTAACCTGTGTTGGCAATAAGATTAGGATCATGGCACTCTAAAATGCTACAAGGGGATGTCGTACCCTATGTAGAAAGTGATGCAGCCAGATGATGTAGTACCCTGTATTTGCAATAAGACGAGGCTCGTGGCACTCTGAAATGCTACTAGGGGATGTCGTACCCTATGTAGAAAATAATGCAGCTAGGGGATATAGTACCCTGTGTTGGCAATAAAATGAGGCTCGTGGCACTCTAAAATGCAACTAGGGGATGTCGTACCCTATGTTGGCAAAAAGTGATGCAGCCAGGGGATGTAGTACCTTGTGTTTGTAATAAGACGAGGCTCGTGACACTCCGGGATGCTACTAGGGAATGTCGTAACCTATATTGCAATAAAATGAGGCTCATGGTATTCGAATATTCTACTAGGGGATGACGTACCCTATGTAGGTAGAAAGTAATACGATCAGGGGATGTAGTACCATGTGTCGGCAATAAGATGAGACTCGTGGCACTCTGAGATGATAATAGGGAATGTTGTACCGTATGTTTACAACAAGAAGTGCAACCATGGGATGAAGTACCCTGTCTTGGCAATACGATGAGGCTCGTAGCACTCCGAAATGCTACTAGGGAATGTCATACCCTATGTAAAAATAATGCATCTAGGGGGTATAGTACCCTATATCAGCAATAAAATAAGGCTCGTGGCACTGTAAAATGCAACTAGGCGATGTTGTACCCTATGTTGGCAGAAAATAATGCAGCCAGGGGGATGTAGTACTCGGTGTTGGCAATAAGATGAGGCTCTTGGCACTATGAGATGCTACTAGGGAATGTTATACCCTATGTTTGCAACAAGAATTTCAACCAGGGGATGTAGTAGTCTGTGTTGGAAATAAGATGAGGCTCAAGCACTCTAGGATGCTACTTGGGATTGTCGTAACCTATGTTTGCAACAAGAAATGCAACCAGGGAATGTAGTACCCTGTGTTGGCAATAAGGTGCGGATGTTGGCTCTCTAAGATTCTACTAGGGAATATCATACCCTATGTAGGTAGAAAGTAATGTAGACAGGGGATGTAGTACCATGTGTTAAAGATAAGGTATTGGTTCCCTATAATGAAACTAAAAATAAAATAATTACATATATATTGAAAAACATAAATCAAGGATTTGAGAACTTCAGTGGGTGGTGTTCGTCTTTTCACAAACTATTTCCTAAAAGTATTTTGTTTCTGTTCTGAGCAAAGAAATATTCGTTAGTTTTAAAATGGTGGTTGGTTTGTGACCTTGATTATATCAGTCTCTTGATCTAGGTTCATCTTTTTAATGATTTCAAGTGCAACTGGTTATTTCCTGAATACCAAATCATTTTTTACCCCAGAGAACCTTTTGCTTTCCCAAACTTTACCATGGCGGTACTTAACCTTTTTATACTTTATTTTTCCTTTTTGGGCATTTCAATTTTGACTTCTTTCAAAGTTTTTCATTTGAAAGCATCGGCCAATCATGGACAGTCGCAGTCGACTTGATGCCTTTGTCGAGGCTAGGTGCCTTTTGAATATATCAAATCGCTTCGAACGACAACCTTGTAAATCGGTCTTGCCATCTTTCTTTGCCTTATTTTTGGAACAAAGTTAGACCGAATGGGATTAAAAGAAAAAAATCAAACAATGGAATAGATAATGAGTTTAAAACAAGAGGTGTCCCTTTCGGGGGAAATGAAATACGGACCTATCTGGGAGTACATGTAGACATGCTTTTTGGACTGGATGCCTGATCTGTATAAATTGTCTGATTCTCAGAAACTCATTATAATTTTTGACTTGAAAGAGGGAAACCTTGATCATGATTGTGTTGATGCTATGACTGCGTGAATCCTCTTTTCGATCAACAGTGCCCTTTGCGGGTTTTTACTAGATGATCTCTCTCAATTCTATTCTCATCGTCGCCTTGTAGTGCTCTTTGTGAGTTTTCACTAACAAGACTCTCTCATTTTAATTTCTCTACTTACCATCGCCATACGGTGCCCGAGGATTTTCACCAATAAGACTCTCTCATTTTATATCTCTCATTTTGATTGAATCAGATCCAAACGATTGTATCTTTGATTCTATAAACATTCTCACTGATTGATGGGAATGACATGAAAAGGATTTGGGTAAAAACAGAATTGGATTTAATTACAACTTTGGAACCTTTCAAGCAAATCAATCGCCGAAACATTACAATATCTGCTCCAGTTTAACTTTTTGGGGAATTTGGATTTTTATTTTTGTGCGACTGAACCTCAGACAGAGGCTGCCTACGTATCCTTTCGGAATCAAATCGAACATAGTTCAGGAAACTCTGTTTTTTATTTTCTTCTTTTTTTTTGTTTTTTTTAATATTCAAATAAATGAAATCAATATTTCATCATCCACGAATGTCTCTTTTCTTAATCTTATCACCTTTCTTATTCTCTTTTCAGTTCTGTAAATGCAGATTTTAGTAACATGACATGCTTGCGGACTTCATGCCCAGATCCTAAAACGCTGTCAGATTTCGAAATAATGAATCAAGAAGCAGAATGTGTTGAAGTTAAGGAGTGTAAGAAAATAAACATAGAATTGGAACAGTAAGCCTAAATCAAATTCAAATGAAGCCGCCACATACACACACACACACATGTAATATATATATATATATTAGACTTAAAGAAACTATATAAATAAGAAAACTTACTATTTACACTAAAGTTTAAATTATACTAAGGAAAATACTACTATAACTTACATTTAAATTAGAAGAAACCAAGTTTTCTATATATATTCTTCTATTTAAACATAGGAACAAATCTTATATTCTAAGAATGTGAATATTTTGTAGTTTTTTTTTAAATTTTCTTAAATAAAACCTATTAAGAGTAAGACAAAAATTTAAAATATTAAGATTAGACCTAAAAGTAATATTTACACTAAATAGTATAAAATTTGAGTGTGGTAAAAAATTAGTTGTTCACAATTGGTCCATGTCTGAGTTCTTTTGTCAATATTCAAAACTTCACCTATTCTTGGGTCAATAAATTCTCCCTTTTTGATGATGACAAACTCTGTGCTTTTTACTGATTTGGAACCTGTAAGAAATCAGCTTAACCTTCAATACAAAGTTTAGAAAATTCACTTATCATCAAGGACCAGGTTAATTAGGTTATATATATCACTTATTCAGAATGCGTAAAGCACAATTGTCTCTTCCCCCTTTTGGCATCATCGAAAAGCTGCATACAATATTTGAGTCCAAGATATTAATAAGTGCTCATGGCCACTGGGGAAACTACAAGTGCAATAATGGTTAAATTATCAGTAACCAAGCAAACATATTTAAACTATCAAGGAAAGATAAACATTGAACAAGAGCAAAGGGCAGTAGATTTCATTGATAGAGATATGTTGGTACCACAATCCATAACCAGAAAGCAAAAACATTTAATACATGAGTAAAAAATAGAAAAATCCTTAAGCTGGGTCACTGAAGGCACTGGACAGGTTTAAAAGAGAAAATCTAGGATTCCTAAGGCTTGGAGGAGCTAGAGGGTTGATTTTGGGATTGGAGAAGATTCAGCATATTATGAAGAATTCCATTATTCTTCTCCTTTTCTTTGGTAAGCTCAATTATGAGAGCATCCCTCTCAGATTCCACCTCTGCCACACGAGCCTTGAGCCTAGCTATCTCAACATCCTTGGCTTCATATTCCTAAACTAGAGCCATGACTTTGCTGTTGATAGGTGTTTTCTTGGATGAACCAAGTTCATTTGGGATGGCATTGATCAAATAGTTACAAGTAATCAGAGTATAAATGCCAAAATGATCCTTGCTTGATGCCATTTCCCATTTCTTCAGAGGCACATTGAAAATATCTGGAACCGTGGTTAGAATAAAGCCATAGGGGATAGCATAAGCCTTGGAGCCATTGATGACCCTGTCCAATAGCTTGATGATGAAGACAGGACAATTAATTTTCTTCCACTGTCCAGGCATTCCATCAGAACTAGATCCATGTAATTGGCAATATGCCTTCTTTTCTGTCTGGGCAATAGACACTTATTGACAAATTCAAAAAAAAACCTTATGCTCAGGACTCATTTCAATTTTCTGCACAGCCCTGGCTTCATTCACATCTTCAGCATCACAAAACCTCCCACTAATTGCAAGAGAACTAGGGAGGGAGTCCATGCAAGGCCGGATGTGCCTTGTTTAGTCATCAAACCCTTCAGAGGGTATGTCCGGGATCTCTTCCAGTTTTTCTGCATCAAAGGACACTTGAACTCTTTTCACCAGACTGCTAACCTTGCCATCCTTAACCTCTGCATTATCCTCAATTAGCTCATTCCTGGCTAGCCTACCTTCCATCTGAAGGACCATGTCCTTCCATCCTTGAGCATCTAAGGCATCCAATAGTCTTATCATTCCTGGTTCCACCAGGTATTTAAGTAGTCTACCTTTTAGAATATTTCTTTTGCCAAACATGGCAAGCTTGTCTTGTTCATCAGACTCATCTCCTTCTTCTCACTCCATTCCTCTTCTTCAAAAATTTTTGCTTGTTTTTTTTCACTGCAGACCTTGTCCTCTTGACTAGTGAAGGTTCAGCAGCCTCAAACATAGAGGAAGACTTCTTGAAAGAAGTCTTGGGCTTGTTAGGCTTGGGCGTCTGAACCTCCACTGGTTTGAACTTCCTCCTGATGGACCTGTTCCATCTCCTGAACCTCCACAACCTCTAAGGGCTCTGCAACCTTCCCTTTTACTTTAGTGATCTTTTTCTTTTTACCCTCAGTTAGAGCCTTTTAAAGATCACTTTCACTCAGCTTCACCCTGCTTCGTGTAGCTCTACCCTTTGCAAATGAAAATTCGGTAGTTGTTGGGGATAAGGCCTTTCTTTTCTTAGAGGGTTTAGGAGCACTAGGGGATTTTGTGTGGTAGGTTTTCTTTTCTTTGGATCATCAGTTGCCCCCACCTTTTTCAAGAGGTCTGCTAGGGTCTCTTCAACTGATGAACCAGGTTCATCTCTCAGTAAACTTAAGTTAACCAACCCTTCAACAGCTTCACCTAAACCATTTCCCCCTGACTTCTGGCCACTCTCTTCTACATGTTCTTATTCAATCCCACAGATAGCAGGCACAGACAAACCAGCAGTGGGTGATTGATCAACCACTCCTTTCCCATTTCCCCTCTCTTCACCACATGCACCCTCTCTTTCTTTTTCTTTTTTAGAGTTCTTTCTACCACCACTCCATCCCACTCCAGGTAATTTTACATCCCTGATTGGCCCAACTAGAAAAAACCAAGTTTCAAAATTTTCAAACACATAAGAAATTACCTGGGAATCTTGAGCCTTCTCTGAGTTAAAAGACCTAGTTTCTTCCCCCTCACTCGCTGACTTGTACGACTCAGAATTAGAGGTAAACTCAGAGTCTTGGACCTGACTTGCCTTTAATTTTGCATTCAACCTCTTTGAAAGAGCCCATAAGCCATTGTTTTTATAGCAAGCTTTTTTGCCCTTCACAACCTGGGTTTTGGAGTTGTGCTGGGTGGAGGAGAGGAAGATGAATCAGAGGGAGTGGGTTGTGGAGGAGTTCTAGGTTTGTCTTGGGGGTTTGACATTGTCGCTGATTTATAGGGAGAATAAGTGAATTTGAATTTTGGAGAAGAATAGGGTAAGTGAAAAAGAAATTTTTGACGGTTTAGAGTTATGGAGTTGGCAGAAGGAATAATGCGTATTTAAAGAGAAATACACATTTAATGGGTAATGGAAGCTTTTAGCAGTGGTCAAATAGAGGTCTAATCAACCTGAAATTTCAGGTTTGAATTATCGGTTTATCATCTCTAGATTTTAGGCAATTTTTTTTGATTTAGAGTTCTAGGCAAATGGAACTGGTTCAAAGCTAACAGATAGATTTTTCTAGGAATTGAACAATTTTAGGACTTCTGCTCCTGATTTAAATATTTATATTTTTAATTGTGGAGAGTATAAAAAACATACCTTAGCTTTTAGATGAACCCATACTGATGAACCAGGTTCTTCACTTAGAATTCTCTTGAGCATGCCTCAAATTACCATAATAGAGAAACTTTTGTATGAGATCAGTGAGTCATATTAACATATTTCATAGGATTATACTAATTAAAGTATGAAGCTGAGTAGAAATTAATCTAGATACTTACACAATTTCAGATTTCCTAGCTAGAGATTTTTTTTCATTGTGCATTCTGAGCTGATCCTATTAGGTGATCTTAATCATCCTTAATACCAACCTATTCCTCTCAAAGTTTTCTCTACTCAATGCTTTAGCGAAGATATCAGCAATTTGCTTATCAGTAGCAGAAAATTCTATGGAAATCAATCCTCTTTCACAGTTATCTCTTAAGAAGTGGTGTCTAACATCTATGTGCTTAGTCATTTTGTGATGAATAAGGTTTTTTGTCATACATATAGCACTAGTGTTATCACAGAAGATATGAATACAACCAATTTTAATACCAAAATCTATCAGCTGCTGTTTGATCAATGACAATTGAGCACAACAAGAGGCAGTAGCAACCTATTCAGCCTCAGCAGTGGATAAGGCCACTTAATTTTTCTTTTTAGTAGCCCATGATACCAGACATGAACCAAGAAAATGAGCCATACCTGAGGTGCTCTTCCTAACCACAAGGAAACCTGCATAATCAGCATCAGCATACCCTACTAGATTAAAATTACTACCTTTAGGGTACCAAAGACACAGATCAGTAGTGCCTTTCAAATATGTCAATATCCTCTTGACACCAGTTAAGTGAGATTCCTTTGGATTAGCTTGAAAACGAGCACAAAGCCCTACACTAAAAACAACATCAGATCTGCTAGCAGTAAGATAAAAAAGTGAACCAATCATACCCCTATATAAATTCTGATCAACCCATGAACCAGGTTCATCTATGTCTAATTTAGTGGCAGTTGCAATGGGGGTGTCGGTTTCCTTTGATTCAACCATTTTAAACTTTTTGATCAGCTCCTTTGCATATTTGTGTTGGTGGATCATGGTTCCATTTGGGCTTTGTTTGATCTGTAATCCTAAGAAGAAATTAAGCTCACCCATCATACTCATTTCAAACTCACTCCCCATTAATTTGGCAATTTTTTCAATGGTTGCCCCAAAAATTATGTCATCAACATATATTTGTACCACAAGAAGATCCTTACCTTTTTCTTTCAAGAATAGAGTACTGTCAATTTTGCCACTTTTGTACCCATGTTCAAGCAGGAATTTGGCCAATTTTTACCTCTTTTGTAGCCATGTTCAAGCAGGAATTTGGACAGTTCATACCATACTCTAAGAGCCTGCTTGAGTCCATAGAGAGCCTAGTCTAATTTGTACACATGCTCAGGAGATTGTTTCACAAACACTTCTTCTTTTGGGTAGTTCAAGAAGGCACTTTTGACAACCATCTGTTGCAGAGTGAATTCCATGTGTGCTGCAAAGGCTATGAGGAGTCTTATTTCCACTAGTCTTGCAACTGGAGCAAAAGTCTCATCATAATCTATTCCCTCCTCTTGGTTGTAACCTTGGGCCACCATCTTGCCTTGTTTCTTGTAATTGTTCCATCTTCATCAAGTTTGTTTCTGAAGACCTATATGGTGCCAATGACTGATCTATCCTTGGGTCTTGCAACTAGATGCCAAACTTGAATTCTATTGAATTGATTGAGTTCATCTTGCATTGAATTTACCCAATCTGCATCCTGCAAAGCCTAAACAACATTTTTAGGTTCAAAAAGAGATAGGAAAGCATCAAAAGTACACAGATTCTTTAATTGTGATCTAGTTTTGACTCCGGAGGTTGGATAAGTAATTATGTTCTCAATAGGATGAGAAGTTTGATACATGTGAGGTTTCACTACTAACTGATTTTTGCTAGATATTTCTCCCATGTTCTATTACTGAGGAACAGGGTCATGAATGGGTTCCTTTAGGGGATTGGTTTCAGTTTCTCTTTGATCAGTTCCCCCTGTCAGGTTGCCCTGGATGGAACAACCTGTTTCATCACCTGTTCCTTCTTTTGGTGCTACTTTGGCTTTAGCTCAGATTTCACTCAAATCTTTTGCCAGCCCGATGGCTTCATCTTCATGTTCTTATCTCTCAGAAAGAATGTTAGTTTTATCAAACACTACATGTACACTTTCTTCTACACACACAGTTCTTTTATTGAACACTTTATTAGCTTTGCTATGTGAGGAATATACCAATAATACTCCCTCATCACTTCTGGGATCAAACTTACCTAGGGAGTCCTTCCCATTATTGTGCACAAATCACTTGCATCCAAATGCCCCAAGATGGGATATATTTGGCTTTCTCCCTTTAAGTAACTCATAAGGAGTCTTTTCTATAAGAGGACTAGTCATGCACCTATTTATGATATAGCATGCAGTGTTTACAACCTCTGCCCAGAAGCTATGGGGCAGTTTACTAAAAAGAAGCATAGTCCTAGCCATGTCTTCAAGAGTCATGTTCTTTCTTTCAACTACTCTATTTTGTTGAGGATTCCTAGGGGCAGAGAAGTTATGATCTATACCATGCTCATCACAAAATTCAGAAAGTTTAGCATTTTCAAAACCAGTTCCATTATCAGGCCTGATGGATGCCAGTTGATTAGCGAGTTATTTTTGAGTTTTTCTAACCAAGGCAGTAAACATGTCAAATGCTTTATCTTTAGATGTTAATAATAGTACCCAGGTAAACCTAGAATAATAATCAACAAGTACCATCACATATTTCTTACCACCTCTGCTCAATATTCTCATTGGACCACAGAGATCCGTATGAACCAGTTCCAAAGTCCTGGTCATGCTTGCCATTTTCTTGCTATTGAAGGATGATCTTACTTGCTTCTCCCTTGCACATGCTTCACAAACTTTGTCTTCCTTGAACCTGATGTTAGGTAACCCTATCACCAAGTCCTTGGAGACTAATTTGTTGAGTTGATTCAGACTTGCAAGACCATGCCTTTTGTGCCATAGGAGGGGATCATTGTCCAACACACCCAAGAAAGTGAGTTCATTTTTTGAAATAGTGGATAAATCTACAATGTAAATATTGTTTTCCCAACAAAACAATCTTGTTAGTTGTAAGGTTAATCACAAAGAATTTGGTAGAGGTAAATGCTACAAGGTTACCTCTGTTACACAGTTGTGATACACTGATTAGGCTATATTTCAAGCCATCTATCAAGTAGACATTCTCAATGGAGTGTGAGTCTGTCTTACCTACCTTTCCAACCCCAATAATCTCACCTTGATTCCCATTTCCAAAGGAGATATTACCTCCTTTTAAGTCTAAAAGTGGAAGGAACTGGTTCTTGCTTCCAGTCATATGTTTTGAGCAGCCACTATCCTTGTACCATATTTGGATACTTCCCTTCACTTGGACCTGTAAAAAGAAATCGGGGGTTAGTCTTTGGAACCCAAACTAGTTTGGGTCCCTTTATATAGGCAAAGGGGTAAATCAAATTCCTTTTAGCCCATCCAGGAAGCCTATTTTTCTTTTGAACAAAGGCTTTGTTCTTTTGACTAGCCTTTTCTTTTGCATTACATTCATTTTTGTAATGCCCAGTCTTGCCACAGTATGTGCAAATTTTATTTTCAGGAAGAGTGAGGTACTTGCTTTTAGGTTCTCACATAGGTGCTTGAGTGCCATATCAACTTCCTCTTTTTTCTTCTACTGCGATGTACTTGTAGCCAAGTAAGTGTATCAGAAGACTTATTCCCTTTTCAAGTTTTGTCTAGTTAATAATTTACCTTCCCTAGGTCTTCTTTTAAAACTCTTATCTGCTTATCCTTCCTGTACAACTCATCCTTCATTTTTCCTAAGTTTTCTTCTAAGGTGAGATATGTATGATCAATTTTCTTCTTACTTGTTCCTAATTTTAGTTTTAAATTCTCAAACCTAAGCTCTAGGATACCGGTGTTATGTTCAAGAACCTGGTTCTTCAACTCAACATTTTTACTGTCACTCTCATTAGGCCTAGATTCTAGATTTTTTCACTTGGCTTTTAAGATCACACAATCCCTATACAGATCTTCTTTCTCATTGTTAATTATCGTAAACTCGTCAATGAAGTATAGCAATAATTCAGACTACATTTCTTTAGACAAAAATATAATTTTGTCTTTGAGATGAAGGACATTTACCTTTTGTTCATCATCTGATTCTCCGATGGCCATAAATGCTTGTTCATCTCCAGCTTCATCTTCTGAGACCTCATCTGATGTTTCTCCCCATGTAGCAACCATAGCCTTTGTTGATCCTTTGTTTATTTTAGTTTGAACCTGTTCTTTCTTTCCGTTCCTTCGCTCGGCCCTTTCCTTTTTCCCTTAAATTTTCCACTGAGCATAGTTCTTGATCATGTGATCAATCTTACCACATTTTTAGCAACCCTCATTGGTCTATTTCTCAGGAGCCCTTGGATTGTTGAAGTTTATACCTCTTGAAGATATAATTAGGTAATTCTTGAAATCTCTCGTGATTATGGCCAGTTCATCATCCTCCAAATCTGCACCTTCAGCTATTCTGAGAGCCAGACTTCTTTCCTTCTTGGATGTATCCATTTTCATGGTTTGCCTTCTCAAATCATAGGCAGTGAGGTTTCCAATCAGTTCATCCAACTTAAGGGTAACAATGTTCTTTGATTCTTGAATAGCAGTGATTTTGCATTCCTAAGTCACTAGTAGACTCTTGTCAAGATTTTATCAACCTTGTCTTCTTCAAGGATAATTCTCTCCTGCATAGTTTCTCCTTCCTTCATAGTGAAATTCTCATATTGAGAATATAAAATTTCTCCTCTTGATCTCTTTACTTGAGGAGTTTCTTCATAAGCTACTTGTAAAGTATCCCATATTTCCTTGGTAGTGGTATAACTTTGAATCATATTGTACTTGTCCGGACCCAGTCCATACACAAGCCATTTCTTGGCCTTGGCATTCTTCTACCATTTCTTTAAGTCTTCAGTAGTGCAGTCGGCTCTTGTCTTTGGCACATACACTCCTTCAGCATTCTTCTTTGTAGTTTTCAGGGGACCATCAGTGACTATATCCCAGAGTTCATAGCCTTCTCCTATGATATGATCTATCATCATGTTCTTCCACCAAGAATAATACTGACCATTAAAGAGTGGAGTCCTAGTAGTGCATTTCCTTTCCGAGTTTTCAGGTGGTGCACTCATCTTGATCTTTCCCTAAGGTATTAACCTCTTCAAGGATAACCTACTCTAATGCCAATTGATATTTTAAGCGTCAATACCACATAAGAGAGGGGGAGGGGTGATTTTTGTGTTACCAAATTTTTGCTTATCTGAACTATAGAAGGACCTGGTTTTTCTAGGATGTTCCACCTACTGCAGTTTGCGGAATAATAACCACAGAAAATAAAGAACACATAGATTTTTACGTGGAAAACACCTGTATCAAAAGGTGAAAAAATCACAACCTACTACTCAGTAGGATTTTTCCAAAATTTCACTAAAACCATTGAGCGAAAAACACATTAACAAAAACACTTTTAAAACCTAAGGAATAACTCTAATCCCGTCGTGGCACATAACCTCAACTGTTGCGATAACTTCAAGTTAACTCTTACTTGAACACTTTAGGTACCTAATACAATTGCTTCTGTTAGAGATAAAAAGTACATTGTAAAATCACCTACTACAATTGAACTATAATAAAAGATAGACACATGGAACAGGTTCTTCTATCTAGTTCAAGTAGCTTCAGGATTGCACGTTCGAATCACACATAAATTGCTTGCAAAAATGCGTTGCTCTTTTGCTCTCAATTTAAGTTTAACTTGTGCTTGTGTGCATTACCTGTAAAAGAGAACAACACTGACATTTAATAGGTTTGTAATCAGAGTTTGATTGGGATTCAATTGCTATTCTTCTATCGTAGAAGAGTTCTTGATGATCTCAAACTCTGACACTATCTTTATCCTTAACTGTGTTCTCTTCATGTAAGGAGTCTTTTTCTCCTTATCCAATATGTAACATTTTCAATTAGATCGGGAGATATTGTTGTGTGATCAGTTAGACTTATCTCCTTCATGTGTATCTCACATGTACGGGTTGATTTTGACTGTGCTTCACAAGATGGACCAGGTCCATGTCTGAGTTCTTTTGTCAATATTCAAAACATCACTTGTTCTTGGGCCAACACTCGTTCCCCAGTTTATCACTTTTTGTATGTTCATTTACTATTATTTGACATTATAGGGTGGTTAGTTCGATTCTAGGAATATTTCAGAGTGAGTTGGGACACTTAGTCCAAAGTTGGAAGCTCAAGTTGAAAGAATTGATCGGAGTTTGAGTTTTGTACGGATAACTCTGGAGAGAGTATTAATGGTTCTGATGACTTAGTAGTATGTCCAAATATTGGTTTGGAGGTTCGTAGGCTACTTGGGCTTGAATTAGCAAAAGTTGGGAAGTTAAAGGTTTGGAAGGTTAGTAGGCTTGACCAAGAGTTAACTTTGTTGATACCGGGCTTGGTTTTTTGTTACGGGAGTTGGAATAGGTTTGTTGAGTCATTTATGACTTGTGTGCAAAAATTGAGGCCAGTTAGAGTTTGTTTGATATTTCGGCATTAGATTTATAAGTTGGAAGTTGATTAGTTTCATTAGGCTTGAATTGAGATACGATTCCTAATTTTGTTGTTGTTTGATGTGATTTGAGCCTTTGATTAAGTTCGTGTTGTGATTTAGGACTTTTTGGTATGTTTGGTTGAGGTCTGGGGGGGCCTCTGGAGAGTTTTGAATAGTTAATGTATGGATATTGAAGTTAGAGCATTGTTGAAGATATATGGATTACTCGTGTAATCTCACTTGCGATGGGCTTGGCCGCAGGAGCAATGTTGCAGATTTGGCTGGAGTAACACAAAAGTGAAAAGGGGATGGCTTTGGGAGCATCGTTGTTGCAAAAAAGGACCACATCTACGAGTCTGTAAATGAGGATTTTGGGTCGTAGATGCGGAAAAGAATGGCCTGGGGTTGCACCACAGATGCGGAAGAACTTTCGCAGGAGCAGACGTGCAGAAGCGCGAGGAGAACCGTAGAAACGGACCCGAAGCAGCGATATCTGGCCGCAAAAGCGGCAGGTCGGAGTTTAATTGACTTCATAGAAGTGGGATTTTTCCACAAAAGCATGAGCACAGAAGCGATGAATTTGACCGCACGTGCGATTTTGCTGTTCAGAACATAAATGTCGAAGGATTTGGCATTTCTCCCATTTTTAGAGATGTGGAGCTCGGCTATTGGCGATTTTCAAGATGGATGTTACTATAATTCAAGAGGCAAGTAACTTTTATCACTTTTGTTCATAAATATATAGTACCATTGATTCTTACACCTAGATTATATATGCTTGAGGTAAAGTTTGGTGAATTTTGGACTATATATTGGAGAGTGAGGTCTGTAGATTTGAGAGTTGATTTGTGGTTGAAATTGGATGATTTTGGTATGGTTGTACTCGTTATTGAATGGGTGTTCACAATTTATGATTATTGTGGGGTTCTGAGGCGTGCGCTGAGGTTGACTTTTTTATTTTGGTTAAAGATCTTAGCCTTATCTAATGGAATAATTTTCTATAGCTTGTATTGATTGTATTAAGTTGTTTGTTACTAGATTCGAGTCGTTTGGAGGCCGATTCGTGAGGCAAAGGCTTGTTGGAGCATTGAGTTGCACATTTTGAGGTAAGTAACACTTCAAAACTTGGAACTAAGGGTATAAAGCCCTAGAAAATGTGATATGTGTTGTGTGTTGGGGTGACACACATGCTAGGTGACGGGCGTGTGGGCGTCCACCGTCATAATCATGATCCGGGTGGACTCTTGTACTGTGTTGATATCAAGTCTTGTTTTATCCATGTAATTCTTAAGTGTTAGAGTAATTGAGTTGTGATTCATGTTAGAAATCATATTTAGGCTATATTCTTTTTTGATTGAGACCTACTGAGATTATTTGTGCTATTTTGAGTTATCTGTTTAATAGTCATTATGTACTCAATCATGATCGTTCATTTGCATATCATATCTCAGTTTGTATTATCATTCCCTGTTACATCACATGTTATGATTGTTTAGGCTAAGTAATTCGAGGTTACGAGTCTGGAGACTTGAGAGACTGATGAATGATGTGGTCCTGAGAGCTGGGTTGTGAGTGTTATGGTGGATCAAGCTGCACACTGTAGTAGGCCTTATTGTCTAATTTGTTATTATTGATCTGGAAGCATGTTGCAGTAGGTCTTATAAGCTTTATATTAGTGCTTGGGCAGGATCCTTCCCTCTGGAGTCTGATGTACCAACAGTGAGCATAGACACAGTGATATATACACATGCTTTGGTGAGGGGCATTGATGCTAAGCACCCATACAGTGTTGAGTGATTATGTGTGTGATCAGTGGGTATTTTAGATAGACAAATTGAGTACTTTGAGAGTGTGAGTGCCTGCAAATATCACTGTGATACCTTACATTTGACATGCATAGTTGACATGTAGGCATTGAGATGTACCATTCCTCATGCTAGCTACATTTGACATGTTCTTATCAGTGTTGTTCTTTACTTGCGAACTTGAAAGCATGTATAAATTTATGTACTAGAACGGGCTGAAGATGATAGTTTTTCGAGTTATTTACTGTCATTGTCATTATCTTACATGAGTTTTCATTATATTGGTTTGGACTGTATCCTTCTAAATTCGTCACTACTTTCAGCTCAAGTTTAGTCTTGATTCTTACTGAGTACATTAGATCGGTTACACTCATACTATACTCTGCTTACGTGTGAAGATCTTGGTACATCTAGACGTGATAATTGCTAGATCCTTGTCTGTACTTGCTTAGAGACTTCAAGGTAGCTCCTATGACGTTCGCAGACTTTGACTCTCTTTTCTTTTATTTTCTTCAGTATTGTTCTATCATTCAGACAATTGTATGATGTCGATACTTAGTAGTGCTCATGTAATCGTTGACACCAAATTTTGGGATTGTTCTAGTAGTGTGTTAGCTTCTTTTTTTTCCTAGATATTTATGATATTTTCCGTTGTTGAGTTTAATAAACATGTTTTATTCAAGGCAAAATACATAGTTTACCCATTGACCTTGAACTCAAATTTATGTTACACACCTCTCCTCCACGGGCAACTTTTTACACACCCCACCTTAGTAGAGTGTGTCTAAGACACACCACTTTGCCCTCATGGTTAGTGCGTATCTTTACCATCAAATGAAGCGCGTGAACAGGAGAACTTTCGTATCAGATGTTAATTTTTTTGTTTTTTTTTTAATTTTAAATAGGGTCATCTTCTTCCTTGTTTAAAAACCACCAAACCTACCATGGCTGCTTCTTAACACTTAATTAGACTCACTTCTCTCCACCCGATCTACTCTTCTCAAATGGATCCAATAAGATTTTTCATATCTCTTCTTGTTCGTCATTAGGCATTAGTTTTGTAATTTTTTTTATTAAGAAATTATAATTAGAATTCAATAATTAAATTATTCGTAGCTCAAACAACCATTAAAGCATAGCTCAATTGTACGTACAGTAATTATTTTCTTTTCTAGAAAAGCTTAGCTTGAGCTTTTGTCATGCTTAAGTTAAATTTTTCGAAAGGGTGAATTTTTCATAAATATCTCCATACATTAAAGCTTATCTTAAGTTTTTGCAAATAAGCATATTCTTTAAATTTGTTAACCGGTAAATTTACAAATAATAAAATTGTAAAATTCTTAATCTTTTTTGCTAAAAAATGCACATTCCTCTTTATTATTACTACCTTGCTGCTTTAGTTGTGAAAATCGAAAGAGCAAGAAATTGAAAGCATGATGATGGCAGTTATGGTGGACAGGATGAAGAAGATATGGATATAATTGTAATTTTATGTGCTATCATTTTATTATTAGTCAGTGACATGTGCCACGACTTTATTGGCACGTGACAATACACATGCTTTGAAAATCTAGTAAAGAAAAAGTGGTGTGTCTTAGACAAACTCGACAAAGGTTGGGTGTGTAAAAGGTTGCCCGTGGTTGAGATGTGTGTAATAGGGATTTAGATTCAAGGTTGATGGGTAAACTATGTATTTTGCCTTTATTCAAATGTTTAGCTTTTATGTGATTGTCGACTTGCCTAGCAAGTGTGTTAGGCGCCATCTCGACATGTTGGGAATTTTTGTTTGTGACAAATATATTATATCTTGAATATGAAAATTGTTTAATTCTTAATTCTTGTGCTAATACATTTTATATGTATTGAACAGACCAAGTAGAGATAAGTATTTTATATTGACGAAATAAAAATAATATATTCTAATCTATTGAATATACTTATACTCTTAATCTTCATATAGTTATTATAGCTGTGCATATATATATATATATATATATATATATATATATATATATATAGTTTTAATTTATTAAAAAGCGAGAATCTTTTATTGATCAACATGCCTGGTAAATTGGACAATTAAGATATACACTGTCAAAGCAATAATTAATTGATGGAATCTATGTTCGGTATAGATATTGATGAAATACCTGTGACGACCCGACCCGTCGTCACGTGAGCTACCTCCTCGTTTCCCCCATATTATGTTGTTCAATGTTTCAATATCAGTATTTGAGTTGATCGGATAGAATTGAATTGGTTTTAGTTGGAAATGAGGCACTTAGTCTCTTAGAAGGAAGCTTATTTTGGAAAAGTCAACCGGAAGTTGACTATATAGTTAGAAGGCTCGGATGTGAATTCTGGTTATTTGGTTAGCTTCGGGGGATAATTTGTGACTTAGGAGTACGATCGGAATTGAATTTAGAGGTCCGGGTTAGAATAAGGCTTGAATTGGCGAAGTTTGAATTTTGGCGGATTCCGGTTTATAGGTGAGAGTTTGATTCGATGATTGGAATGGAATTCCGAGAGTTGCAGTAGCTCCGTTATGTGATTTTGGATATGCGTACAATGTTTCAAGTCATTCGGAGGTGTTTAGGTCGGGTTTTTGATCGAATGTGCAATTCGAAAATTTTTAAGAAACTTAGGCTTTGATTTGATGAAAATTGAGGATTTTGATGTTAACGATGACGTTTTCATGATTCGAGCAAGTTTGGATAGGGTATTAGATCATGTCTGTGCTTTTGGTTGTGGTCCCGGGGGCCTCGGGGTGAGATCGGGAGTTAAAACGAGAAGTTTTTGAGTTTGGCTTCAGATTTGTATTTGCTGGTTCTGTCATTTCCGCATTTGTGGAAAAGGGACCGCATAAGCGGTTCCGCAGATGTGACGGAGGAACGCAGAAGCGATTTTAGTATGGGCTGAGAAGGTCCGCAGAAGCGGAACTTGGTCCGCATTAGCGGGTCCGCAGGAGCGAAAATCGAACCGCATAAGCGGTCGAGGTGAACCGTAGAAGCGGAGTCCGAGTCGCAAAGGCGGAGTTTGGGCTTTTAAGTGAGAACCGCATAAGCGGATTTTTGGCCGTAGAAGCGGTCCCGCATAAGCGGAAGCAGGACCGCAGAAGCGAAAATCGGCCTGGGCAGAAGGGTTTTAAAATGGCATTTCATCCGCGACTTGGGGGTTATTTTCCTCCATTGTTGAGCATCTTGGAGGGCTTTGGGCGAGAATTTTCAAGGGTTTTGACTGAGAATCGACTGGAGGTAAGTTCCTTGGCCTAATCATTCAATTTTATGGTAGAATTAACATGAAAATTGGTCGAAATTCATTAAAAAGGGGTAAAGCTAGGGCTTGAGTTTTAATATTTCAAATTGGGATTTGATAGGTCATTTGAGCTCGGATTTGGGAGTTCTTGGTATGTATGGACTCGTGGCGAGATGAGGAATCCGGTAATGTAAGTTTTATAATTTTTCGAGAAGCAGGCCCGGGGCTCGGGTTTTGCTAATTTCGGGATTTTTGCTATTTCTCGATTTCTTTCGATTGGGTATTGTTCCCTTAGCATATTGTAACGTATTCACTCTGGTTTTGGTTAGATTCGACACGCGTGGAGGCCAATTTGAGGGGCAAAGGCATCGCGGAAGAGGAATTTCACCGGTTCGAGGTGAGTAATACTTGTAAATGATATCCTGAGGGTTTGAAACCCTGGATTTGCACATCATAGTGCTGTATTGAGGTGACTTGCGCGCTAGATATGAGCGTGGGGTAGAGCACTGTTGGGGATTGTGACTTGGTCCGTCCCGATTGTTGATTTTACTGCGTAATTGTTTGGAATTTATTTGTTATCACTGTTGGTTGGGTTGATTGTCGTACGTGGGCTTCATCCCAACTATTTGAACCCTTCGGGGATTATTTTCACTGTCTTCCTCACTGTCTTGACTTATTACTTGAACTCAGTCATACTATTCCTCAACTACTTTACAACTCAGCCACTTTCACTCATATTGAGTCTTAAATTATAATTTTAATGATAATTTGGGCTGAGGACTACTGTTTTACTAGTACCCGAGGGACTTGTGATGATATTCTGACTGAGTGCGGCCGAGAGCCGAATGTGAAGATACACGGAGGGATGTGAGGCCTAGGGCCTGGATGTGAGGATTATATATGGATTGTACTCCACGCCACAGTAGTATATTATATGGATCGGACTGCACGCCACAGTAGTATATTATATGGATCGTACTGTACGCCGCAGTAGTATATTATATGGATCAGACTGCACACCGCAGTAGTATATATATATATATTGGATCAGGCTACACGCCGCAATGATGTATAGAGCTTGGGCTGTGGGAGCCCCTCCAGAGTCTGCACACCCACAGTGAGCGCGGGTACCCATATGGATCGGGGTGCACGCCGCAGCGAGCTGTGGATCGGGGTGCACGCCGCAGCGATATGTGGATTGGGCTGCGCGCCGCAGCGGTTATTATGTGATACTGTTTCTGAGAGTGATTTGCGAGAGTGAGCCCGAGGGGCCGAGAGTGTTGTGGAGAGTGAGCCCGAGGGGCTGGTTTAGTTTGAGATATTGCCGAGAGGCGAGCTTTTATGTGCTCATTTTGCATGCTTCTTGCTTTTTTCCTGTTATACTGTGGTATTTGTGCCCGAGGGGCAGATTTTCTGTGCTAACCAGCACTAACTATTTTGAAACCGTTTTCGTAATTATTGAAAGGACCTTTTTCGAAAAAAATTTGAACGGAGCCAAAACATTTCTAAAGATTTCACTGATTTCACTGTTCTGTCATAAATTGTACCCGACTTCTGTATACCATGTTGGTTGCCTTACATGATTTCTGGCTGCTTAGTTATTATTTACTTTTATTACTCAATGAGTTGGAGTACTCACTCTACTCCCTGCACCTCGCGTGCAGATGCATGTATTGTCCACCCGGTAGCGGGTTTTGAGCTGGTTGAGGGTATTGCTATTGTAGCTGAGCAAGGTGACCGCCAACGTTCGCGGCATCGGACTTATCTTTTGGATTCTAGATTTCATTTTATATATATTTGGCCATGTAGTTGTGTTACCCCGATTTGGGCCGCGTTTGGGTTTTTGCTTCTGCTAATTATTAATAATATATCATAGTTGGACCCCTTATATATGTTAATTATTGTTGAAAAGGTTGTTTAAGAATGGTTGGCTGGCCTTGTCTTCACGAGAGGCGCCATCACGACCGGAGCGGGGTTAGGGTCGTGACAACACCTTTATGAATACTTATAAGTTTTTGTGTGCGAATCCAACAGGTGGATCTTTTTCTCAATACATAAAATTAGTTAAATAAAAGTCTAAAAAAATATTCAATAAATTAGATTTTTAGTAATTTTATTTCATTGATTATCATCTGAATTTTAACGTGGGAAGTTAATAAGTTTTAGTGAATTTTTTTTTAAGTAAACTTAGGAGTTCGATTTGAATTATTACTTGCATAAGTTATAATTTATTATGGCAGAAATTAATTTTTAATTAATTCCATAATTGGTGTCACACGTCATTTTTTACACAGCACCCCGAAAGATAGTACATAAGGAAGTTTTTCCAATTTAAGTGACATTATTCGAAATGAGATTATTTATTTATCAGAGTCCCCACTTGGGATAGTTTATTTTGTGTCCCAAGTCACCGGTTTATTTTAAAATCACAGATTGAGGAAAATTCAACTTTTCTTTTTAAGTCCGCAAACTAAAAATTCTAAATAAGGAATTCTGTTAACCCGAGGGAAGGTGTTTGGCACCCCCGAATTTCGTTGTTCTAGCACGGTTGCTTAAACTATCATAATTGGCTTATTATCTGATTTTAATACATGTTTTAACCTATGGTATATTTTAACTTATTAAACCGCTTTTTAATTATTCTAAAGAAGATTTCAACGTCATCTAAAATGCATCTTTTGGACTACGCCACATGAAATACACCCGCAGCCCGAGACACGTTCTATTCAACGTTGTTACGATTTGGATTTGCATCACATGAAACGCACACCCGAGTTTAGGAAGGTAATTTTAAATTTCGCGCCTAAGGCAACTACGTATCTTCAACTTTGCGAGGGCCATTGAAAATTCGCTAAATGACACGTTTCGAATTCTAAGGATTTATCACTTAACTAAAGCAGACTACGATGTTTATAAGTTACTCTTTATATGTTTAGTATTATCATAAGGCCATGAATTTAAGGAGTAAAGATTGTGAAAAGAATTTAAGGTTCCTACTTAAAAATTATTTACAAGACCAACTTCTGAAAAACTAACTTGTGAAAACTATTTACAACTACCATGGGAAAACAATTAACATCGATCCAGCATAAAGAGAACATATGAAATCTTGATGATAGGATAATATCACAACTTTCTTCAAGGACAACAATAATGTAAATGCATCGAGGGTGAACATTAATTTGCTGACAATACATATTATAATTTATATAAACACTCTTATTTGCAAATCTTTAAAGATTCAATAGAAAAATCAACAAAAAAAGCAATCAAAACAACTAATATTCATCTTGTAGATCAATAAATCGAAGCAAATAAAATAAACTAATCCAAACAATAGAACAAAATAATAGAGGAATTATATAAAACATTTCCGAAAAGAAATTAACCAAAAGCACATGTAGATGGAAAATAGACTTTTTGTTATTGGATTCTAACCTTTTTACTGCATACAAAGAAGCTAACACCTAAGAATACTCAAACGAGGTATTAACTGGAACCCCAGACCAGCAACACAACCTTGAACGGAAAAATGGAAGTCGTTCGTCTGAAAATTGTAAGACGCGTCAACAACTGATACCACTGAAGCTATTTCACTTGTGCTTTGAAGAGAAAGTTGCGTTGTTTTTCCTTTTTGTTTAACTTTTTGTTTTTTCCATTTCTTTTCTTTTCTTTGTTTGGATGGAATATTGTCTTTCTCTTCTGGTATGGAGCTAATTTTGGTGAGAATATGAGAGCACCTTGGCCTCTCTTGAAAGAGAAGACGGCAGTGTGGTCCAGAAATGAGGTTTGGCCGCCGTTATTTTGTGTAGTCTAGGTCTAGGAATTGAAAAACTTAGGCTAGGGTTTCTATTAATGAGTATTTTATATGAAGGTGGGAAGGGGTGATGGCCATTGGATTAGGAGGAAATAGATAGGTAGGATTAAATCTTGCACTTAAGTGTGCTAATGGGTTGGGAAGAATGAGCTAAGGGTAATTGGGTTGTACCATATTTTTTTTTTTTTGGGTTTTAACTTAGGCTAAAAAGACCAAATAATATAATGTATCTATAAAAATGCAAAAATCACTCTAAATTAAAATAAACTAATATAAAACTAAATACTATGAGTGAAACTATTTTTTATTTTACTTTCAAATTTTATAATACTATAAATATAAATATACTAATTGACTTTAACCTAAAAATGAAAAATATTTTTTTGTAATTTTTTTATTTTTTGTGATAAAAATAAAGCAAAAGAGTCAACACTATTTAGAATAGCGATACTAAACCTAAATTAAATATTTACTCTAAAATGTGTAAAATCTTAGGGAGGGTAAAAAATTAAATGTCTACAGCTGCCCCTCTTTGACTGAAAATGCGAAGAGTTTTCATACAAAGAACGACGAGATAAGTTTTTTGACCCGACCCTTATTTAGAGAGACCAAATACTTAGAGAAAGGAGAATGTGACCGAGCCCTGTTATCTGTGGTGCCTATATATCCTTAGCTATAAAGGAATTAGGTGTAGTTCACAATTAGAAAGAGTGATGGAGTACCGAGGTATAGAGCCGATTGAGGTGCCGTCGAGGTTCCGATCCACGATCATGTTATTGCATCAAAATAAAAAATGAAGAAGACTAAACTAAGACTATCAACTACGATTTAAAAGATTCTTATCTATGAGTCTTCTGAAGCTTAATCTTGAATCTTGGTTGGTTCTTCATGCGGACTCTAATTTGAATCTTGATGCTTGTTAGCTGTAGGTGTTGGTTCATTCCTTTTCAACTTCTCGGATCAAGGCGGGATATGCAAAACTTGTGACTTCAATCACGTCTTGAGCAATCCACATCTTTTCTCCGCTTCTGCACTTTGGATTCACTATTTTTTTGTTTTATTCTTGATTGAGACTTCTTTTTGGTTATCTCGGACTGTCGACCCGTATTTTTGAGGCGAGCTTCCGCTACTTCTAACTTGACTTGACTTCTGAAATGACTTCCCTCGTTCTCCTGGCGGGAGCCTGCTAGTGGCTTGAAACTTCACATAACTCTGAAATGAATTCTGAAATGAGTTTTCTTGTTCTCCAGGTGGGCGCTTGCTACTGCAACAAAATAGACATAACAAAAGAAACTTTTCTGCCCCAGTTTGCACTAGGAAGATTTGTGGGTTGTTAGCAAAACTATAAATCACCTACGCTGCTGATGAAGGATGCAATGATGATAGTAAAACTAATAACTTGACTAGGATGTGCGTATCCTAAAAGTGTTTGAGCTTGTGTAAAACTATAAACTAAGCTTGACTAAAGTTAAGACTGAACCTATTCTCCAGGCGGGGCCCTTGATTTCAAGAAAACTAAACATTGATAACTTAAGAAAACTAAAAATTGCCCCCCTTTTTTTCAAATTCAAGACTTCCCCTTTTCTTTTCTTTTTTTTAAAAAAATTATTATCCTAGGAGAAAATTTACCAGACTATGTTTTCTATCTTAGGAGAAAGATTTATCAGATTAAGATTTCAATACTAGGAGAAAATTCATCAGAATATGTCCTTTTTGTTATCTTAGGAGAAATATTCATCAGACTAAGATTTCTATCCTAGGAGAAAGTTCATCAGACTAGGTTTTCTATCTTAGGAGAAAGATTCATCGGACTAAGATTTCGATCCTAGGACAAAATTCATCAGAGTAGGTCCATTTTTGTTATCTTAGGAGAAAGACTCATCAGACTAAGATTTCTATCCTAGGAGAAATTTCATCAGCCTAGGTTTCCTATCTTAGGAGAAAAATTCATCAGACTAAGATTATTATCCTAGGAGAAAATTCATCAGACTAGGTCTTCTATTGTAGGAGAAAGATTCATCGGACTAAGATTTTGGTCCTAGGAGAAAATTCATCAAACTAGATCCCTTTTTTTTTCTTGGGAGAAAGATTCATTAGACAAAGATTTCGATCCTAGGAGAAAGTTCATCGGACTAGGTCCCCTTTTTGCTATCCTAGGAGAAAGTTCATCAGCCTATGTTTTCTATCTTAGGAGAAAAATTCATCAGACTAAGATTATTATCCTAGGAGAAAATTCATCATAATAGGTTTCTTTTTTGTTATCTTAGGAGAAAGATTCATTAGACTAAGATTTTGATTCTAGGAGAAAATTCAAGACTAGGTTTTCTTATGTTATCTTAGGAGAAAAATTCATCAGACTAAGATTTTTATATGGAGGAAAGAACTTTTTATCCTAGGAGGCAAAAATGTGAAGATCAATGGCAAGATTTCACGCACAATATCAAGATAAATAAGGGCAAAGATTTGAAAAACTTTCCTTTGTCGGCTCTTCTCTTCTTTTCTTTTTCATCTATTTTTTTTCTTTTTTTCTTTTTTTTTAAACCATTTTCCTTGCACTACTTTGTTCATGTTTCACACGAAGAACAATTTGTCAGTTTTTTGAAAATGGTGGTCGGTTTGTGGCCTTGAATCTTGGGCAGCTTGGCTTCTGCTTAATCAGCTTGAGTTGGTTTCAAGAAAATTTTGCTCTGCATCAACCCTAATTGTTCCACACCTATTACCATTTGTATTTGTGGCTCAATCAGCCTTACCCCAACTGGAGCTCTTTTTGTAGGTGACCTTCTATGATATCTTGAATGACTTCCTGCTTTTTGAGCAATTTGTCTGTCAGAATGAATCACAAGTTATCTTTGCTTGCGCCAAGTAGGCTGACAAGAGTATTTTTGGAGGTGCCTTTGCATAAATGCTCAAGATATGTTGAAAGTAACAACTGAGTGCGCTAGCCAAATTTACTTTGTGCAACTGAAAAACTGGTAGCAGATTTTGAAATATTTTCTTGCTTGTTTTAACGAGGACTGACTCGGAGTGAAGGGCACAATGATGCAAAAAAATAAGTATTAACAAGAAATTCCCCTGTCGGAAGGATAGAAGGAAGAGTTTTTTTTTCAATCACTAGCCTTCATGGTCATGACATACAATTTGGACTCAACAGCCTGATCTATCAAACTAATCCAATCTTCCCTTGCCATTCTTATGACCTTTGAAGTCGGGCTTGTTCTTGCCAATTCTTTGTATCAACTTCATGTCTCACTTTTGACTAGTGGTGCCTCGATGGATTTTCACCAACAAGTCTCTCTCATTTATTTATCTCTACTTACCGTCGCCTTACTGTGCCCGTGAGGGTTTTCAATAGTAAGACACTCTCATTTTTCTTTTTCTTTTTCTTTTTTCCCCCTTCTTTTTTCTTTCGTGAGCAGCTTGACAATGTTCTATGCCATGTGACAACTATTGCTCATTGCATGCTTATCTTGGCATTCTTTAAGTCATATCGGGAGGTATTTATTTGGAAGGTTTTTTGGATAGGGTTGGAAAAAAGGGATGATATAAGGCTCAAAGTAGACTCAAAATGAGGGGGTTGTAGGCTTACAACTCTTGAAATCGACTCTTTCAAAAAATGAAATAAAGTCTTTGCCCCACTTTTAGCTACTGGGACTTTTTTGGGATTTTTTTCTTATTTGGTTGGATCGAACCGTGAGGCTGCCTGCGTATCCTTTTATTTTTTTAAGGAATCAGGTCAAATGTAGTTCAAGCATCTGACCTAACTAATTTTTTTCATTTTTCTTTCTATTTTTTTTCTTTCTTTTTTTTTCTATCTTTTTGTTTCTTTTGTTTTCAAAACAAGTTTCACCAACTTCTATTCTTTTGACCACATAGACCTTTGACAATTCTTTTCTTCTTCATTTTTTTTTCTTGAACTTTCAAATAATTGCCCAGTTTATACTCTTGGGACATTGACTCTTTTTTTTTTGACTATTGTCTCTAAACTTGATTCCAAAAGAGGGTGGTCAAAGAAAATAACATAGGCTCAAAGGGGTGACAAAGGGTATAAAGTGTTTGGGTAGCAGAAAAAGGGTCTCCCAACCTCGAGAACGCCAAACATATTATCTTTTTGCAATCACAACATTGATGAACATGCCTGTCTTCTTGGTGTGTCGTGGTCACAAGACACTTTCCATCCATTAACGTCAAAGATACCAACAATCTTCAATTGGTTCTTCCTCAAGCCCGATCTTTACAATGATTCGAAGGTGACTTTTACTCAACCTTAGTTCCCAAGTATTTCAACTTTTTATTCATCCTCAAAAGTGCTTCTCTTTTTTTCTGTAATCCAATTCCAGATTAAATCGGTTTCTAAGATCTGGCCAAAATTTGCACATGCATGTCATGTTATTAGAACTAGAGAGAAAAGAACTAAGAACAGAACAACAAAAAAGGACAGACTGAATTTTATTGAATATGGATGGAAGGTTTTGAAAACTAAACAATCAACCTAAGATCTGAGTTACAAACCTAAAATAACCCGGATAATGAAAATAGCAACAAAACAGACAGACATGACTCATACAAACAGAATAGAAATATAGAAGGGTTTGACTCAATAAAACAAATAAAATCTGGATCACAACTTTGAAATAACCCAGGTAACCGAAAAAACATCAAAATGATCTACCAAGATTCCTTCCTAAGTGAGGAGGGAATGACTTTTAAATTGCTAAGCTTGACATTTAGCCACAACTTTGCTCATCAGAACCACCATGGCCTTCTCCAATTTCAATCGGCAAGTTCCCGAGAGGATTCTCATACTCCATATTACCAGGCATCATCCCCATAAAGTGTGTGTCATCAAGTGCAGGTAAAGGAATTTTCGTGATATTCTGGGTGTCGCCGTCTTGGAGAACAATCAGTTTTTCCTGGATCATCCTTTCTATTTCTCTTTTCAAATACCCATAACTTTCAACATCGTGCCACGGGGCAACAGAATGGTATTCACACCTTTTAGAAGGGTCAAAGCTTCTTGAACATAGGTCTACATGATTTGGAGGAATTGGTGAAATCATGTCATACCGCTTTAATCTCTCAAACAAGCTTTCATAGGACTTTACTATTGGTGTAAAATTATCTTTCGGCCTTTGTTCCCTTCTATACCCCTGACTTGGATGTCGGTTATAGGGCATTTGAAAATTTTGTGGAGGTTGGTAGAGATTTTGCGATGCTCGTGCTCGCCTTCTGGGCTGTCTTGGTGGCCAGGCATCATACTGAGGTGCAGCAACAGAGTATTGAGGGTTCTGAGGTGGATAATATTGCTCAGGGGAGTCATAGGAAACCTGATGAGGCTGCGCATACCTTCTAGGTGCTCATCCGGGACCTCTTCTCAACCCTATTGTCATCATGATTTCTTTATCTTTCTCATTTGTGTTACTGAAATTATCATATTCAACTTGGACAACCTGAGTTGCGACTTTAAGAACTGCTTGACTTATAACTTTTCCTATCTTAAGACCATTCTCAACCATTTCCCCCATTTTGATTGCTTCCGAGAAGGATTTGCCCACTGCGAACATCATATTTTGAAAATAATCTGGCTCTTCCGCTTGAAGGAAGACAGTGATTAGCTCGTGGCCATCCATGAGTGGCTTAATTGTAGCTGCTTGCTGTCTCCATTTAATGGCATATTCCCTGAAACTTTCTGTTGGTTTCTTCTTGAAGTTTGAAAGGGAATTGCGGTTTGGGGCGATGTCGATGTTGTATTGGAACTGTTTGACAAAGGCATGTGCCATGTCATCCCAGACATACCAATGAGATGTGTCTTTATCAATAAACCATTCGGAGGCTACTCTCGTAAGGCTTTCCCCGAAATAAGCCATCAGTAATTCTTCATTTCTTCCTGCACCTCTTAGTTGAATGCAATACCTTTTCAGGTGGGCTATGGGGTCTCCATGTCCATCATACTTTTCAAATTTCGGGATCTTGAAACCAGGCGGCAATAGGACATCGGGGAACATACATGGATCTTTGAAGGCAATACTCTTCTGACCTGTCATCCCTTGCATGTTTTTCAACTGTTGTTCTAGGATTTTCACTCTTTGAGTCATTTCTTCATGTGCCATCTCTCAGGAAGGCTTCTCAATATTTGCAAGAAGATCAAACAAGTACGAGTGCTACTTAAAAGAGTGGTATTGCTCTTGTTGTGTAGCAAATTGGGACTCGTGACAAGGCTGACCTTGGCCATTGGCCCATGCTTGACACATTTTAGCCATTTGCTGTTTCAGTACCCTCTGACCCTGAGTCTCTTGATCAATTGTAACAGCTTCGATGTCAGTTATCATTTTCCTTGGATCTTGTGTTTCCAACTTACCACAAATCGACCACCTCAACTTTCTTAATTTTTTTGAACCCTCTGAACCTGGGTCATTTTTTTCATTTCTTTTAATGGTGGATCGAACCTTATATGGGTTGCCTACGTATTACGCAGGAAAATGAATCAGATCTTGCGTAGTTCGGGAAGACCAGGAATAAAGCAAATAAACTAACTCTTTTTTTTTATTTTGAATTTTTTTTGAAAGAAACACTTATATAAAGAAGAAAGAAATATTTTTGGATTTTGGACATTTATTTTTGAATTTATGTATGATGATACTAAGACTCGGGTTAGGACTGTGGGTGGTGACTCGGACCATTTCCCTGTGGTGATGGGGCTGCACCATGGATCGACTCTTAGCCCATTTTTGTTTGCCTTAGCGATGGATGTAGTGTCGTGCACATCCAGGGGGAGGTGCCTTGGTGCATGCTATTTGCTGATGATATAGTGTTGATAGACGAGACGCGTAGCGGAGTTAACATGAGGTTGGAGGTTTGGAGACAGACCTTTGAGTCTAAAGCATTCAGACTAAGTAGAACCAATACAGAATACTTGGAGTGCAAATTCAATGAGACCCATAATGCAGGCGTAGATGTTAATCTTGATGCTCAAGTTATCTCCAAAAGAGCGAGTTTTAAGTATCTCGGGTCTATTATCCAGGGTAACCAGGAGATTGACGAAGATGTCACACATCGCATCGGAGCGGGGTGGATGAAGTGGAGGCTCAGCTCCGGTGTTCTATGTGATAAGAATGTGCCGTTAATACTTAAGGGTAAGTTTTATCGAGTGGTGGTTCCGCCCGCTATGCTGTATGGGGCTGAGTGTTGGCCAGTCAGGAACTCCCACGTGCAGAAGATGAGAGTAGCAGAGATGAGGATATTGAGATGGATGTGTGGGTGTACCAGGCGAGATAGAATTAAGAATAAAGTTATGCGAGATAGAGTGGGAGTAGCCTCCGTGGAGGACAATATATGGGAGTGGCGGCTGAGATGGTTCAGACATGTTAGGAGAAGAAGCATTGATGCCATTGTCAAGAGGTGTGAGAGGTTGGCCATGGAGAGTTTGAGGAGGGGTCGATAGAGGCCTAAGAAGTACTGGGGAGAAGTGATTAGGCAGGACATGGCGCTGCTTCAGCTCACCGAGGACATGACACTTGATAGGAGGGTGTGGAGGACAAGGATTAAGGTAGAAGGTTAGTAGGTAGTATATAGTATTCACGGATAGGTTTAGTAGCATGCATTTCCCTTCATATTCTTTGCTTTTTATTACGGCATGTGATTTTGTTCGCCTAAGGTATTGTATTCCGTGTTGCTATTATTGGATATTGTTTTCCTTCCTTGCTTCCCTCTTTTTCTACTTGCCTTTATTGAGCCGAGGGTCTATTGGAAATAGCCTCTGTACCAGCATTAGGTAGGGATAAGGTTTGCGTACAGACTACCCTCCCCAGACCCCATATGTTGGGATCAAACTGGGTTTGTTGTTGTTGTTGTTATTGAATTTATGAAAGAAATGCTCTAAAGAAAAGAGAAAATATTTTTGAATCTTGAATTTTCTTTTGAATTTTTTTGAAACAAGAACAAAAATATTTTTGGATTTTAAGAAGAAATTAAAAGAAAATATTTTTGTATTTTTTTAAAAAAAATTGGGTCTAAAAGAAGGACTTTCGAAGGAAGGAAGTAAAGGAAAATATTTTTGGATTTTTGAAAATTATGGGCCGGAACCGATGAGGTTTGCCTACGTATCCCACATCCATTGAGAATAAGACCCGTATAGTTCGCCCAACTTTGACAGAACAAGGGAAACATGGCACTTGAAAACAATCACTTTTTTTTGTTTTTTGAAAATCGGAAGAATTTCGAATTTGGAATACCTACCTCTGACTCTTTTTTTTTTATCTTTTTTCTAATTTCTTTTTCATTTTCTTTCCCTATTCTAGAAGCCAGTCAATATGCAAGTTGAAACAGACAGATACACAAGTAGCACGTAAGATGCATTAGGATGGTCTTTTTAATTCAGGTACACCTGTCCTAGAATGACCAAATCCCTGTGTTGAGCCTCCTAAGTCAAATGCACGTGCTGCAAACAAGCGTTCCTACTAGGGACCCGGCATGAGGCTATGTTATTCTAGGTTTAAAACCTGGGTTTATTATTCTAGACCAGGCTTATCCGAGCGGACAACTCGAGCCGGGGGGAGGCAGCGCACCGAAAATACAAAAGCTTCACCGGCTTTGCAACTTGTTCGAATCTCGTTGGGATAAGACTCTAGACAGAAGAGAAGTCACTGTGACGACACGACCTGTCATCTCATGAGTTACCACTCCATTTCCCCCATTTTATGCTTCTTCATGTTCCATTATCAGTAATTGGTGTGTTAGAGTTGATTTGGATTGGTTTTGGTATAAAATGAGACACTTAGTCTCTTTAAGGAAGGCTTATTTTGAAAAAGTCAACCAGATGTTGACTATTGAGTTAGAGGGTTCGGATGCGATTTTCGGTGATTCGGTTAGTTTCGGGGGATGATTTGTGACTTAGGAGTCTGATCAGAATTGATTTTGGAGGTCCGGTGTAAAATTAGGCTTGAATTGGCGAAGTTAGTATTTTAGCGAATTTCGGTTGATAGGTAAGATTTTGATCCGAGGGTTGGAATGGAATTCCAAAAGTTGTTGTAGCTTCGTTAGGTTATTTGGGATGTGTGCAAAATTTCAGATCATTCGGACGTGGTTTGGTTGGGTTTTTGATCGAATGCGAGTTTCGGAAGATTTTGAAGAACTTAAGATTGGATTTGATATAATTTGATGGTTTTATTGTTAATCGTGGTGTTTTGATGATTGGAGCAAGTTTGAATAAGGTATTGGATCATTTTTGTGTTTATGGTTGAGTTCCCGGGGCCCTCGCGGTGATTTTGGATGGTTAACGGGAAGTTTGGAGTTGTAAAATACAGCAGAAAAATAGCAGAGTATTTTTGTTCTATGCGATTGCAGAATGTGTCATGCGATCGCATAGAAGGAATTCGAGGGGTTGTTTGGTTGTGCTATGCAATCGCGGTGGAAGGCATGCGATCGCACAGGGTAAAGACCTTGTGTTATGCAATCGCAAGGATGCCTATGCGATCGCGTAGGGTTAAATCTGGGGGCAGAAAATTTGTGTTGTGCGATCGCGTAGGCTCTAATGTGATCGTATTGAAGAAGCTACATTGACCTAGGCAGAATGTTTTAAAACATTTCATCCGCGATTTTGGGGCTCATTTCTCCATTGTTGATCTTTTTGAGAGATTTTTGAAGGAAATTGAAGAGGGATTCAAGGAGAATCGTTTGGAGGTAAGATTTTTAAACTCAAAAATCGTTCTTATTGTGAAATCCATCTAGAAATTCATTGAAATTAAGCCTAAAATTGATGAAATAGGGCTTGAGTTTTTTATATATCAAATTGGGATTTGATGGGTCATTTGAGCTCGGATTTGAGAGTACTTGGTATGTATGAACTCGTGATAAGATTAGGAATCCATTGATGTTAAATCTTCTGATTTCCGAGAAGTGGGCCCGGGGCTCGGGTTTTGCTAATTTTGAGATTTTTGCTATTTTTCGATTATTTTCGATTGGGTATTGTCCTATTGGAATATTGTGTGTATTCGCTCTAATGTTGGATAGATTCGACACGTGTGGAGGCCGGTTTGAGGGGCAAAGACATCGCGAGCTAGAGATTTCACCGGTTCGAGGTAAGTAATGATTGTAAATGATATCTTGAGGGTTTGAAACCCCGAATTGCAAATCCTAGTGCTATGTTATGGTGACTTTCACACCGGATAGTGGGTGTGGGGTAGAGCACCGCTTGGGATTGTGACTTGGTCCGCCCCGATTGATGAATTTACTGCATATTTGACTGGAATTTATTTGTTATCACTGTTGTTTGGGTTGACTGCCATATTTGGGCTTCGTACCAACTATTTGAATCATTCGAGGATTATTTTTAGTGCTTCCTTAATGTTCTGACCTACTATTTGAACTAAGTCATATTGTTTCTCCACTATTTTACAACTCAGCCATTTTTACTTAGATTTGTGTCTTGAATGATAGTTTAAATGATAATTTGGGCTAAGGGCTACTGTTTTACTAATGCCCGAGGGGCTTGTGATGTTATTCTGACTAAGTGTGGCCGAGGGCCAGTTGTGAGGATACACTGAGTGATGTGAGGTCGAGGGCCTGGATGTGAGAATTATATATATATGGATCGGGCTGCATGCTACAGCGATACTTATATGGATCGGGCTGCACGCCGCAGCAGTATATTATTTGGATCGGGCTACACGCCACAACAATATATATGTATATATATATATATATATATATATATATATATATATATATATATATATATATATATATATATATATATATATAATGGATCGGACTGCACGCCGCAGTGATATAGTGCTTGGGCTTTAGGAGCCCCTCCAGAGTCCGCACCACCACAGTGAGTGCGGGTACCCATATGTATCGGGATGCACGCAGTAGCAATATGTGGATCGAGCTGCACGCTGCAGCGGTTACTATATGATACTGTTCTGAGAGTTATCCGAGAAAGGGAGCCCGAGGGGCTGGTACAGTTTCAGATATTGCCCGTGGGGCAAACTTTTATATGCTCATCTTGCATACTTATTTGCCTTTTTACATGTTAAACTGTGGTATTTGTGCTCGAGGGGCGGATTTTCTGTGCCTATCAGCACTAACTGTTTTGAAATTATTTTCGTAATTATTGAAAAGTTCATTTTCAAAATAGATTTGAACTGAGCCAAGGTATTTCTAAAGATTTCACAAATTTCACTGTTTTCTCATAAAACTGTACTCGACTTCTATACAGTATGCTGGTTGCTTTACGTGATTTCTTGCCGCTCAGTTATTATTTACCTTTATTACTCATTGAGTTGGAGTACCCACTATACTCCCTGCACCTCGGGTGCAGTTGCAGGTATTTATTCACCCGGTAGCGGGTATTGGCTGCATGGAGGCAGAGTTGTAAAGGTTTTAGCGAGGTGACTGCCAGCGTTCACAGCATCACTGTCTTTCTATGTTATTCATTATTCTTGTTCAATGTATTTCTAGACTTGTAAAGTGTGAATTACATTCTTATAGATGCTCGTGACTTGTGACACCCCGGTTTGGGCTGTGTTTGCTTGTACTTCCGCCAAGTAATACTATTGAATCATGTTTAAAATTGTTTAAACATGTTATCTATTTCTTTTTTTTTTTGAAAAAGACAAATAGGGTTGCTTGGCTGGCCTTGTTTTCACGAGAGGCGCCATCACGACCAGAGCGGTTTTGGGTCGTGACAAGTTGTTATCAGATCCTAGGTTACTAGGTCTCACGAGTCATGAGCAGATTTAGTAGAGTCTCGCGGATCGGTACAGAGACGTTTGTATTTATCCTCGAATGGTTGCAGAACCTTTAGGAAAACTTCACCTTCTTGAATTCTTATCGTGCGTCCTTGATTCATCTTGAAACAATTTTTAAATTCCTTCCATGCATTTGTATGCGCGCATGAGCATTCAGTATCAGATGTTCCTTGATGGTTTGTGACTCACCGATAAAGGGGCGAGATTTAATCTCCGTGAGTTTATGTTGGGCCAGTCTGGAGGACTTAAGGCCGGATCTTTGCCTTTGGCTGGAGCACCAAGGTGCTAATTTTGTGTGAGCAAGTCTTTTAAACTTATATGTTCGGTATTGTCCCTATTAGCTGAAATGGGGATTGGATGTCTGTGTGATGAGTATGTTAGTGTTGCGAGATGTATCTATATGACTTGGCAGTGACGAAGAAGTCTGCTGGATAATAGATGAGCTGTTAAGTGTTCGTTTCCTATTGTGATTTGATATGTAGCCCGAATTATAGATGCATGAAAAATCATTTCATGTCTCTTAGTTGGGGAGTGAAGTGCATTACATGTGGCGGTATGAGTTCAGACCCAAGAAGACTAAATGACTGTGTAATGTGTGTCACGGTGAAAGGTATGCAGGAACGTTAAATGATCCCTAGGTGTATGTTAGAAGATCTCATGTGTAATTGAAAAGTACATGCTGAAATTTGAAATTTTGGGTCGCTTAAGAGAGTGGACTCAACTGATGTGGGGATGAATGCGACTTTTGCAGAGGATTACAGTACTAGATGATCTGTTTTTTCACAAACTTGTAAATTATTTGAGTTTAGTCTCGCTATGGTATTGTGGCATCATTAGAGTAAAAGTGTTATGAGTTGTTGAGTGTGTCTTGATATATGGATCCAAGCGAAGTTGGGGAGGTTGTTGTTGATTAGCTGATTGCACGGTTATGTGATATGTTGGTTCCGGTTTGAGGCGTGCTAGCGAATCAGTTCTGGTCACGAAAATTGATCCGAGGATGGCACGAGTGAAGCAAAAATTGTGACAAAGGTCATATTATGCTTTATAGAGTATGAGAATTCACGAAATGCCTAGAGTGTTATTGGCAAACGATGCTCGGCGTATAGAGGAGGTAGTTGGTTGGTTGTATTGGAATGAAGATATCATTTTACGGTATCGGAGTGCCAATGAGGCATGGGTGGTTCTATTCATCAGGTCAGGTGATTTGCAGTTCGAGTAAGAGAGAATGACTTTCGAAAATAGTTCTAATGTGTTCAAGAGTCTACAGGGAACAATCGGGTATCTTAAAGTTGCATGTGTGGTTAGAAACTATGTTTTCATTGGAAGAGGTCCAGATTTGTGGTATTTCTATGTTAATTATGGGATTCTATGCAACGGATTTAGATTCACAGGATGTTCTTTAGAATAAAGTGCTGCGAAATGTGGTATTTTTGGGAATATTCGAGGGAGAGTATTCAACGGCTTATGGGTTTTAGACAGTGTGGTTTATGCTTCGGTCTCGTGTAGTAAGCTTGGGTGAGTAATTGTGGTACTACAGTAAGGGAGAAATATCAAGTTGATGATGAATCAGAAGGGAAATTAGATAGATGGAATAGCTTGATAGTGGACCGAATCGGTATGGTAAGGATGTGATTAATTCTTTGGGTGTATTCGAGGCAATAAGTTCGTATAGAAATTTTGCAGCAAAGCTCTTGAGTTCTGAAAACTCGCTTAGCTCGATTTGCATAGAGGGATTCAGTCCTGGCAGTTTAGCTTGTGCAAATGGAATTGGGGGAGAATTCTTGTTGGGTTTCAGCGTTATTTGGAGATGTATATTTTCTATGGACATGCGGAGCATGGGGTGCATAATGATTTTCTTCTAGGTAGGACCAATTGAGAGTTCTTGACTAGTTGAGTACGTAGATGTTTATGGTTAGGAAAGGAGATGGAGTTCTCATGTTATCCTAGGGTGGTATGGTATATGCGGTATGTTGTGGAGGATTGAGATTCGTGTGTAAGGTTACAGTTCAGTTCTGAATGGAGAGTCATTAAATTCTTAAGCAGCACGGGCAGTTTTAGGTGATTAGAGAATCGAGCTTCAGATGATTAGGGTGAATGAACTTCAGATGACTAAGGAAATGGTATTGCTAATCATAGTGATTTGACGAGGGTATATGTTTTAGAAAAAGGGCAATGTGAGTAAGTTGATGGAACTTTGGTAGTATTACGGCGCTTTCTTGTTAGGCCAATTGCCGATATCTGATTTTGTTTGATGGCACAGGGAAATTTTAGAATATCTTTCATGGAATGATTGGGTACTTGAGGTGTGATATGTATTCATACAGCAGAATTCGGGACCAGGTATGGTGATTCGTGTGCTATATGGAGTTACAGACTGGGAGTTCTCAGGTACAGACTATGTAGTGGTTGTGGATCGTGTGTATTGGTACCGTTTAGCAGCTATTGGGATTTGGAGGCCCTAGTGGATATTTCTTTGCTTGGTATGTTAGATTTTTGATATGATGTTGGGGGTGTGGACTGGCTGTCTCACTGTTGGGTTATTCTAGACTATTGCGCTATGGGCTATGCCGGAAAATGCCACGGGTTGAGTGGCGAGGTGCACTGGATTATGTTCTAGTAGAGTTGTTTACATTCCAAGGACCAGCGGATGGCTGGGGAGGACTACTTTTCTTAATTGGGCCTTCGTGATGGATATCAGTGTAGAGGTTTCTACCATTGGTTCATTTCTGGTGTTGATGGACATTTTGGATGCGCTTCTTGCGGTCGGGCATGTCGCCGGGTGAGGTTGTGGATTTCGATATTGATTTGGTGCCGGATACCTTATCGTACGGCTCCGACAGGAGTTGTAGTAGTGAAAGGAGCAGCTTCATGCTTCATCGTAATGAGTTCGTTGGCAGGTTGACGTGGCTACGTATTCAGCTTGATTTGCTATTCTATGTTGTGAGACGTTATGATTTGTTGATTAAGGGCACATATGGTGCGGTTCTATAGGGGATTCATAAGGAAAGTCAAGCGGGAAGAGTAATTGGATGTTGCTCGATAAATGGAGTGTTGGTTATGACTTATCGGGTTGCGTGTCATATGTTATTTGTTTCACTGTGGGTGTAATGAATTGCTTTGGTTTCAGACATCAAATTGTGTATGGCTGTCGGTTTTGAGCAAAGTGACTTGAGGTACAGCTCTTTCGTTTGAGTCATTTTTCATGATTTGAGTATGTTCACACCGTTTCTTATTGGAGCGCGTATTATGCAAGTTGTGGCTTAGGCATGTATTAAGGTGTCATATCACCAGAGTGGTGTGTTGAATTCGAGGTGATCGTTGGGGTCACTAATGAATACGAACGGATTTCGTTTCAGCTTGTTGGAAGGATAATATCGAGGTTCGGCTCGAAAATCTGCTGTGGTATTAGCCAAAAAGGGAAGTGGCTTCATGAATGGTTGACTGAGAAATGGTTATGGTTTATTGCGTGTTTCATTTATCGTTGGCAGTATATGAAAGTTTTGGGATGAGACTTTAGCTAATAAGAGGTTTTCTATCGGTATTTGGTTGTTGTGGGTACCTACTATGAATAGAAGTTATCGTTTCGAGTGTTTGAGTTAGATGATATATCATATAATTGCACCTGAGGTTGCAGGTATGGGTTCTTATAGTTGGTTCGAGATTATTCTGAATATAGATGTAAGGTTCTGATCTTGTGTATGATTTCGAAAAGTGCAATGTGGTTCTATTGTTTATAGACTAGATGGATTGTGGAATTTTAACTATGTTGTATTATCGAACCTATGTGAGATAAGGTTACATAGGATTACCCCCGGGTATATGCTTGGTAAGGTCACTCAGCTATTGGTTGGCTTCTAAGACAACTCTGGGTACGCTCGAGGATGAGCGTTTGTTTAAGATGGGGAGGATGTGACGACCCGACCCGTCGTCTCATGAGTTACCACTCTGTTTCCCCCATTTTATGCTTCTTCATGTTCCATTATCAGTAATTGGTGTGTTAGAGTTGATTTGGATTGGTTTTGGTAGAAAATGAGACACTTAGTCTCTTTAAGGAAGGCTTGTTTTGGAATAGTCAATCGGATGTTGACTATTGAGTTAGAGGGTTTGGATGCGAATTCCGGTGATTCGGTTAGCTTCGGGGGATGATTTGTGACTTATGAGTGTGATCAGAATTGATTTTGGAGGTCCAGTGTAGAATTAGGCTTGAATTGGCGAAGTTAGTATTTTCGCAAATTCCGGTTGATAGGTGAGATTTTGATTCGAGGGTCAGAATGGAATTCTGAGAGTTGCTGTAGCTTCGTTAGGTGATTTTGTATGTGTGTGCAAAATTTTAGGTCATTCGGACATGGTTTGTTTGGGTTGTTGATCGAATGCGAGTTTCGGAAGAATTTAAGAACTTAGGATTGGATTTGATGTAATTTGACGGTTTTAGTGTTAATCGTGGTGTTTTGATGATTGGAGCTAGTTTGAATAATGTATTGGATCATGTTTGTGTTTTTGGTTGAGGTCCCGGGGGCCTCGAGATGATTTCGGATGGTTAATGGGAAGTTTGGAGCTATAAAATGCAGCAGAAAAAATGCAGAGTATTTTTGTTCTATGCGATCGCAGTAGGTGTCATGCGATCGCATAGAAGGAATTCGAGCGGCTGTTTGGTTGTGCTATGCGATAGCGGTGGAAGGCTTGCGATCGTATAGGGTAAAGACCTTGTGCTATATGATCTCAGGGATGCCTATGCGATCGCGTAGGGTTAAATCTGGGGGCAAAAGATTTGTGATATGCGATCGCGTAGGCTCTAATGCGATCGCATTGAAGAAGCTACAGTGACCTGGGCAAAATGTTTTAAAACATTCATCCGCGACTTTGGGGCTCATTTACTCCATTATTGATCTTTTTGAGAGCTATTTGAAGGAAATTGAAGAGGGATTAAAGGAGAATCGATTGGAGGTAGGATTTTTGAACTGAAAACTCGTTCTTATTATGAAATCCATCTAGAAATTCATGGAAATTAAGCCTAAAATTGATTTAACTAGAGCTTGAGTTTTTAATATTTCAAATTGGGATTTGATGGGTCATTTGAGCTCGAATTTGAGAGTTCTTGGTATATATGAACTCGTGAGAAGATAAGGAATCCATTGATGTTAAGTTTTCTGATTTCCGTAAAGTGGGCCCGGGCTCGGGTTTTGCTAATTTCGAGATTTTTGCTATTTTTCGATTTTTTTCGATTGGATATTGTCCCATTGGCATATTGTGATGTATTCGCTCTGATGATGGATAGATTTGACGCGCGTGGAGGCCGGTTTGAGGGGCAAAGGCGTCGCTAGCTAGAGATTTCACCGGTTCTAGGTGAGTAATGATTGTAAATGATATCCTGAGGGTTTGAAACCCCGTATTGCACATCGTAGTGCTATATTGAGGTGACTTGCACGCCAGATAGTGGGCGTGGGGTAGAGCACTGCTGGGGATTGTGACTTGGTCCGTCCCGATAGATGAATTTACTGTATATTTGACTGGAATTTATTTGTTATCACTGTTATTTGGGCTGATTGCCATATTTGGGCTTAGTGCCAACTATTTGAATCCTTCGGGGATTATTTTTACTGCTTCCTCACTGTTCTGACTTACTACTTGAACTCAGTCATATTGTTTCTCCACTATTTTACAACTCAGCCATTTTTACTCAGATTTGAGTTTTGAATGATATTTTAAATGATAATTTGGGATGAGGAATACTGTTTCACTAATGCCCGAGGGGGTTTTGATGTTATTCTGACTGAGTGCGGCCGAGGGCCAGATGTGAGGATACACTGAGTGATGTGAGGCCGAGGGCCTGGATGTGAGGATTATATATATATATATATATATATATATATATATATATATATATGGATTGGACTGCACGCCGCAACGATACTTATATGGATCGGGCTGCACGTCACAGCAGTATATTATATAGATCGGGTTGCACGCCACAGCAGTATATATATATATATATATTGGATCGGACTGCACGCCGCAGTGATATAGCGTTTGGGCTGTAGGAGCCCCTTCGGAGTCTGCACCCCCACAGTGAGCGCGGGTACCCATATGGATCGGTCTGCATGCCGCAGCGAGTTAAGGATCGGGCTGCACACCGCAGCGATATGTGGATCGGGCTGCACGCCGCGACGGTTACTATATGATACTGTTCTAAGGGTGATCCGAGAGAGGGAGCCCGAGGGGCTGTTACTGTTTGAGATATTGCCCGAGGGGTGAACTTTTATGTGCTCATCTTGCATACTTATTTGCCTTATTACCTGTTAAACTGTGGCTTTTGTGCCCGTGGGGCGGATTTTCTGTTCCTATCAGCACTAACTATTTTGAAATCGTTTTCGTAATTATTGAATAGAGCATTTTCAAAAGAGATTTAAATTGAGCCAAGGGATTTCTAAAGATTTCACAGATTTCACTATTTTCTCATAAAATTGTACCCGGCTTCTATACAGCATGTTGGTTAGTTTACGGGATTTCTTGCTGCTCAGTTATTATTTAACTTTATTACTCACTGAGTTGGATTACTCACTTTACTCCATGCACCTCGCGTGCAGTTGTAGGTATTTATTCACCCGGTAGTGGGTATTGGCTGCATGGAGGCGGAGTTGTAAAGGTTTTAATGAGGTGACTGCCAGCGTTCACAGCACCACTATCTTTCTATGTTATTCATTATTCTTGTTCAGTGTATTTCTAGACTTGTAAAGTGTGAATTACATACTTATAGATGTCCGTGACTTGTGACACCTCGGTTTGGGCTGTGTTTGGTTGTACTTCCGCCAAGTAATACTATTGAATCATCTTTAAAATTGTTTAAACATGTTATCTATTTTTTTGAAAAAGGCAAATAGGGTTGGTTGGCTGGCCTTGTCTTCACGAGAGGTACCATCACGACCGGAGCGGGGTTTGGGTCGTGACAGTCACACAAAGTGCATCCTTCTCCATGATTTAGAAGACTCAGAGACAGGATGGGTTTCGTAGCAATTTATATACAGTTCACAAAATATCAAAGCGGTAAAAGCATTTAGCACATTAGTATTGAACATGTAGGATAAGCAGATAAAAAATAAAGCTAATCATAGCAACTATTCTAAGCTCGAATTCTTAAACCTTGAATCGAAGTTCTGTGTTTGGATCCCCAGCAGTGTCCCCAGATCTTTCACGCCTCCTTTTTTACACACCACCCCGAAAGGTAGTATATAAGGGAGTTTTTCCAATTTAAGTGACATTATTCGAAATGAGATTATTTATTTATCAGAGTCGCCACTTGGGATAGTTTATTTGGTGTCCCAAGTCACCGATTTATTTTAAAATCCAGATCGAGGAAAATTCAACTTTCCTTTTGAAGTGCATGAACTAGAAATTCTGAATAAAGAATTCTGTTAACCCGAGGAAAGGTGTTAGGCACCCCCGAATTCTGTGGTTCTAGCACGATCGCTTAAAGTATCATAATTGGCTTATTATCTTATTTTAATACATGTTTTAACCTATGGTATATTTTAACTTATTAAACCGCTTTTTAATTATTTTAAAGAATATTTAAACGTCATTTAAAATGCGTCTTTTGGACTACGCCACATGAAATGCACTCGCAGCCCGAGACACGTTCTGTTTAACATTGTTAAGATTCTGATTTGGGTCACATGAAATGCACACGCGAGTTTAGGATGGTAATTCTAAATTTCGCGCCTAAGTCAACTACGTATCTTCAACTTTGCGAGTGCCATTGAAAATTTGCTAAATGGCACGCCTCGAATTCTAAGGATTTATAACATAACTAAAGCAGACTATGATGTTTATAAGTTACTCTTTCTAAGTTTCGTATTATCATAAGGCCATGAGTTTAAGGCGTAAAGATTGTGAAAAGCGTTTAAGGTTCCTACTTAAATCTCGCACTTAAATGTGCTAATGGATTAGGAATAATGGGCTAAGGGTAATTGGGTTGGACCATGTCTTTTGGGTTTTAACTTAGGCTAAAAAACCAAATAATACAATGTATCTATAGAAATACAAATATCACTCTAAATTAAAATAAACTAATATAAAACTAAATACTATGAGTAAAACTATTTTTTATTTTACTTTCAAATGTTATAATACTATAAATATAAATATACTAATTGACTTTAACCTAAAGATGAAAAAAAAAATTCTAATTTTTTTAATTTTTTGTGATAAAAATAAAGTACAAGAGTCAACACTATTTAGAATAGCGATACTAAACCTAAATTAAATATTTACTCTAAAATGTGTAAAATCTTGGGGAGGGTCAAAAATTACATGTCTACAATAGGAAGACTTGTTCATTAAATTATGCGATTTCAACTGTATCTGAATAAATAAAAATTATACGACAAATATTTTCTTGGTGGAAAACAAAACAGGTTTTGAAAAAGTATTTTAATTGTCATGACCCAAAAACAATCACGGGATCGTCATACGCCTAACATCCGCTTGTTAGGTGAGCCCCCAACAACAACAACAAGAAACCTAGTGTATTCCCACAAGTGAGAAATGATGAAGGTAGTGTGTAGCAGACCCTACCACTACCTTTAGGAAGCTTGAAAGGTTGTTTTAGTATACCATTGCTTAGGAAAGATAAAGGAAAGAGTCAATGATAAGCGAATCAATTTGAAAGTACAAAACTAACACTAAGTAGTGCAATTAGAAAACTAAAGCGAAGGCAACAACAAGTAATACCAGAAGTCTAGGAATAATAAAATACACAAAAGAGGCTATGTTATATATTATATCTACTATGACAAACAACGATGTCATTCGGCTCCCTAACCCCCTACCTTAAATCTCAACCTCCACACTTTTCTATCCACGGTCATGTCCTCAGTAAGCTGGAGCAACGCCATGTCCTGTCTAATTACCTCTCCCCGGTAGTTTTTCTACCTACCTCTACCTCTTCGTTAGCCCTCAATCGCGAACCTCACACGCCTCTTCACCGGTGTATTTGTGCCTCCCCTCTTCACATGCCCTAAACCAGCTAAGTCTCACCCCATGCATCTTGTCCTCCACAGAGGCCATGCCCACCTTCCCCCGGATAACTTCATTCCTAATTTTGTCTAATTCGATGTTCCTGCACATCCATCTCAGCATCCTCATTTCACTTTCTTTCATCATCTGGACAGTTCTTGATTGGCCATACTATGCCCTACCCAACGTAGCCGGTTTGACCAGCGCTGTATAGGAATTCCCTTTTATGTTTTGGTAGCACATTTTATCACATAGAAGACTGGAAGCAAGCCTCCATTTCATCCATCCCTCACCAATACGTTGTGTGACATCTTTGCCGATCACCCTATTCCCTTGTATAACTCGGCCAAGTGTAACAATCTGACCGGTTATTTTGTGTATTTGAGCCTTGTTTCCCTATTTAATGTTCCTCGTATGTGTACTTTTTTTATTATGTGACTTGGGAGAATGAGTGGTATTGTTTCGAGGAGGTTTTGGATTTAATTGGAACACGTAGTTCCTAGTTTGGAAGCTAAGTTGAAAATATTGACCAACTTTGACTTTTGTGTATTTGACCTCGAATCGAAGTTTTGATAGTTCTATTAGGTTTTAATTTTAATATTGGACTTAGGCATATGTCCAGATTTGGATTCAAAGGTTCCTAGATTTATTTAGCTCTAATTGGCGAAAGTTGGAAGTTCGAAGGTTTAAAAGTTCATGGGTTTGAACCATAGTTGACTTTGTGCTTACCGATCATCAAGTGCTACTCATGCTCCTCCCGACTGCGAGAATACGCCAATATGTCATCAATGAACATGCTGATGAAGGAATCTTGATATGGTTGGAACACGTTGCTTATCATGTGCATAAAGGCTTCTAGGGTGTTAGTTAATCCAAATGACATTACCAAAAACACATAGTGACCATAGCGGGTCCTAAAAGTTATCATTGAAATATCGTAATCCTAGATCTTCAACGGATGATATCCCAATCTCAAGTCAATATTCGAGAACACCTTAGCACCCTGAAGTTGATCAAACAAATCATTAATATGTGGTAGTTGGTACTTGTTCTTGACTATAACTTTATTCAGTTGTCGGTAATCAATACACATCCGCATATTGTCGTCCTTCTTCTTCACAATTAGAATTGGAGCACCCAAAGCGAAACAACAGGGGTAATGAAACCCTTATTAAACCACTCATGGAGTTGTTCCTTCAATTCCTTTCACTCTACTGCTGCCATGCACTGTGGTGCAATAAAGATTGGCAAAGTGTCCCGACCAAGCAGAATGCCTAATGGATCTGCTGTGTACATATCTGGGAAGTCTCTCACTATAGAATCTAACTCAAAGGTAGGAGTATCAGCCCTAGCATCCCTCACAAAGGCTAAATATACAAAGTGTTGATACCCAATTTTTCCATATATATTTTCTATATATACTCAAATACTTTCAAAATAGTATATGTATGCATATATAAGAATGCCCAAAAGATTTGATATTTTTCCTCAATTTTTAAGGTTTTTGGGAATCAATTTGTTGTCTATTTTAACAGTACAAAATCCAAAATTATTCCCAAAATTATTATTTTTAGGTGAATAACTTATTTCATCCCATATTTACAACAAAATATAATTAATATGGTTTTTACATATTTTTACAAATTTATTTGGCATTTCTAAAGCTAAATTGCATATAACTGCAATTGTAGCATATTTTGTAATTCATAGTATTTTATAATTATAAAATTAGTTCCAGTATTTTTAATTTAACATTTTTATACTATTTATTGATTCAGCACTTTCAATTTGTTTCATAAATCCTTTTATTATTTTTATAAATTAAAAGGGAGAAATTGGCTATTTAAAACTTGGCCAGATTTCATTACAATTTTTGCCAAATTGCGTCCCAATTTCAGCCCCATCTCAAACAACCCATACCCAATTCAATTAACCTGGCCCAACTCTAATTCAATCTGAGCCGTTGATCAAATGAGATCAACGGCGCAGATTAGTTTGCCTAAAATAAATAAAACGACCCCCTCCCCTTACCCTCATTTTGCAACGAAACCGGTCTCTCTCTAACCATTCACCTCCCCCTTCTCTCTATAACCTTCTGGTTCGCCTTCTTGGATGGCTCTCATCGCCTCTCCGGCCAACTCCAGCCTCGCCTCTTTCGATCGTCAGCCGCCGTGAAACCTTATCTCACCGGCTCCCTCCATATTTGAAACTCCAAGAGTTTCCACCATGCAAGAAGGGCACTGAAACCTCGCCTGGGTCCGTTTCCGGCTTTCTCCGATGGGTTTTGGTCCGATGGTGCTATGTACTCCGTTAGTAATGAGTTTCACAGCCAGGTTCCTTACCTCCCTGATTTTATTGCAAAACCCTAATTTTTGCCTAAGTCTCTTAATCTCTGCCTTTTAAAATAATTTTTCAGTTTATTCTTTCTATTTTACACTACTCACTACTCGTTTCTTCGATTAATTCAAAGTTTTTCAACGTTTGTTCTTTTCTCAAAAAGCTAGGGTTTCCGAACCATTTTTTTCAAAATCGCTATATCTTCTGTTTCTTTTGAGTATTATGTATGCCTGTATTACGTGTTTGTTTGTGTTTCTGAGCTCCATGCTTTAAAGTTTTTTTACTAGGGTTCCAACCCTCTACTGCTTCTATGATTTCTTGCATAATGTTCTATGATTTTTCACGCCTATTGTGTTTATATGTCTAATTGTTATTCAAATGATTTTGTGCATATCTTTGAATCCCTGATTTGTATGTGTTTTCCTTAAGGGTTCTTACACTGATTTTTGAATTATTTCCTTACTTGTGAGATGCTCTCTATACTTGGTTGATTCCCTCTGATTTTGGTCTTGTCCATGATTATTTGACTAATTTTAGAGTTAATTTACATGTTTACCATATTTGTATACTTAAACATATTGTTCGAATGCTCAGCATATATTTTCCTTATTTTGAGCATTATGTATTTGGCCTTTATTACATACTGCATGCCTACTACTCTTACTGTGGTGTAATTAATCGCCTGATTGATTCTTTCCTTATTTGATACTCCCATTCGAATCATGAATCCCTAGTTTAAAGGAATTAGGTCCTGTGATTGATTCAAATTGGTACTGCTTCTATAGTTGTGTACTTGTTACCATATTCTCTATTTGTTTTCAAAAACTATTAGTACTCCTCTTCTCTTCTCACTTAAAAACATGAATAGAATTCATTCTGAACTCCCTCTCTTAGACAAAATACATTTAGTGCTCTTTTATTCTACACAATCTCTCTCACTTTTTTTGAGACTACTGGTTACTCAGCTGTTTTGAAACCCAGGCTGAACTTTAGCCTACTCCTATTCCATTACTCTCTACATTGCTGATTGCTTAGGTCTGCTATTGCTGCTCACTTCTCTGCTATTTCTGCTCACTTCTCTACTATTGATGTTCACTTCTTTATCTACTGCTGCTCTCTCTGCATACTCTTTGCATATTGTTGCTCACTCCCTTGCACACTATTGCTCACCACTTAGCATATTATAGCTCACTACTGCCCTGCATTACCTTGCCCTCAACTGGTATGTCTCCTATGTGATTTACAGTTTCAAAGCAATATGTTTCCATTTGTATTGCACTTTATCTCTTATTTCTGGTAGGTTTCTACTTATGGTTTTGTTGTTCTTACTGCAATTAGCATGCCTCTGTGTTGATTAATATGCCTATCTTAGTCTGCATGCCCATTACTCCTTGTGCTTATTTCCTGCATGTTTCTCCTTACCCACTAACCCCAGTATATTATTAGCATGTTATTCAGGACCCTCTTAGCCACTAAGTAGCCATGAATCTCTTCCTGATATGTGAATCTGTCTGGTATCTATCAATCTCATGTTATTTGAAACCTGCTTGGTTGTTTAAGTTCTGAAGTGCTTGTAACTGTGTTCTCATTTGTGAGTTACTTGTCCCCCATGTCCTCTGCCCCTGTTTGTGCTTCCCTGATATTGTATCTTCTGTTGCTTTTCTCTCAAAATTGTTTCTCTATGGACCCTCTTTCAAACTATTTTTCAACTCAATCTCTTTAAAACTCTATCACAATCTCACTACTCCTAGAATTTAGGTTCTACCCCCTTGGTGTAAGCATTGCTTTGGGTACCTTGAGTACCCACTGAACTTTGATGCACAAGGCTGGTAATTCCACACTTGCACTGATTCAATGTTAATCTATTTGGGTGCCTGGTATTGGCCAAGGGCCCCAATGGGCCCTTAGGGAGCTTTGCCGCACCCAAACCTTGGTAAAGGCTATGAAACTCGATGGAACTGAGGCTGGACACTTGGGTCTGGTTGAAGGCTACCTATAGAGTAACTTTTTTTTTTCTTTTACACTACTGTAATTTAATTACCTTGGTTTGTAATAATTTGTAATGAATGATTGGGGTTTATAGTGAAATGGGGGAACTATGCATGCTTAGTTTAAGGTGTACGGGTAGAAAACATGCTGGTAGGGTTTTTCTTATTTGTGCAATAGACATCCTGTCTAGGACATGCATATCACATGACTAGAAATCCTGTTTTTAGGCTCTTTTACTTTCAGCTTGTTATTTACTTTCTAATCATAATCAGTTAATAACCAATAAGTTACTGCTACTGCATTTAGATAGCATGTTTTAGGACCTTTATGTGCATTAGATATCATGTACGTAGGGCTCTATTTTCAACAGTTGAATGCCTCACTAACTTCGTTAACAACATAAGTCTGGCTAACAGTATCTGTTAAAACTGAAAATCAGGCATGCAATTAGGCAATATATATAATGCCTAGGCAAGATTTAGGACCTAATAAATTGATTAATCATATTTTCGCCTATTTTAGACTATACAACCCTTTTTGACTGTCTGAATTTGTTTCTCATTTTCACCTCTCTGAAGTCCGCTTGGTTTTCCTACTAAATTCCCGTCCCATTTTTAATCACGTTTATATATTTTCTACTAAGTTACCTTTCCAGTCCATAACTGGACTACTATTTTCTAAAACTTATCAGAATAATATGTCCTTAAATATCTTCTGTAATTTTTTTTTCCAAAGGTATATTTTAACAGTAATACTTACTACTCTCTCTCTTTCTTACATTTCTAAAATCCTGAATGGTTTTGCATCTGTGTTATACATTTCTAGCTCTCCCCTCCGAAACTATGCTAATTTTTGCTCTTAGCGGAATGCTACATCCGTTATAGTTTATTATACATTTTCAAGTGCGTTGCAAAGTGTTTTCCTATAGATTCCTAAACTGTTGTATATTTAATGCCATTTTCTCAAATGCTAAAAATTTTTGACCAAGCTTTTTCTTTCTTTTGAAATTCTGGTTACGTTTTCTGCTCCTATTGTAACCTATCTTTCGACATTCCAGCTTTTAAAGTCTCATTTCTTTAGACCTTAAATGTGTTTGAGACGTGCTAATTATATGCCGATATATGGAGGGATGTTTGAGCCTTTACATGCTCTTTATATGATTCTTTTAAGTGAAGTCCTATTTGTTTTGTATGTCGCTTAGCATTTTGACCTTTAAACTTAAGGGTTCAGCCTAGTTCTTACCCTATAGGAATAGTGTTCCGAAATACCCTCTAGGACCTATAGGACGGGACGGGTAAAAGCATGCGATAAGCACCCGTGACCAATCCACACGTTTAAATAACCTTTACGGGGAGGGAAGGGTAGAATATGGGTATGATAACCGGTGTGCTAATATCTCGTGCGACCCCTCTTTGAGGAGTGATTGCTGGGTATTGTACCGATGTTACCCATATTGTATTTAAACCTAGGACCTCTTTCCCCTTTTCTTTACTTGTATAATGTTTTTTCTTAAATTTATGTTCCAATTGATCCTTCTCTTTTAAAATCACTTATGTCATTTCCCTTCCTTTCTAAAATTATAAATTTTGTTTGTAACTACTATATGCAAATTTTATGTGTTTCTTTCTACTCTTCTTAAAGTCACAATTAACACCTTCCCCTCGAGATAATCTCAAGCCCTTACCCGAAATCTGGTTTTTCTTTGAAAAAACCTTTTCTTTTTCTTTAAAGTTTCCTAATGCACTATAATCATTAGGTGGCGACTCTTCAAATTCCATAACCCGATTCCTCAAAAGGGAATGAGAAGTGTTTTGGCCAAAATGTCGTAAACGCGGTTTCGCCTTAGAAAAAGGGCGCGTCGACAGCATGGCAACTCTGCTGGGGATATTTTTAAGGCTTTTACCATTACATGCTTTTGTGACTTTAATGCTTCCTTAATCGCTTTTATTACCTGCATTCAATTATTTAATCGTGATTACTAACTTGGCTCTTCATGTTTTTCCTTTCTTTTAATTTCTTTCTTTACTACCTTATCATTATTTCGATTTCGTTGTAATGTTTCGAGTATTTATTGTAATCGTTACTTTATGAACGTGAAAATACATGCTATATGCTTTATTCTTGTAACTGCATTCTTCAACATCATATTCCACTCGTGCCAAACAAATACTTTGGCAACGCTTATAATGAGTAGTTGCGCACTTCCAATACTATCAAACCCCTAAATGTGGCAAAGGCAGTTTGCGGTAAAACTAGTCGATCAACGGTGTAGTCAACGGTTTCGCGCCTTTCCCTCTTGAGTTGTCCGCTCAAGGGTACCTTGTCTAACATTTCAAAAGTAGAAACCTTATTCCATTAAACTGTTCATGCATCATGGTCAACCCTAGCCGAGTCAGTTATGTTGTCTACATAATGACTCATTAAGATAGCCTTGTCCAAAGTCCACCGGGTTTCCTTGAAACCCAAACGGATGCCTCCATCTTTTGTGCATTTATTTGGAGAACTTAAGTGCTTGCTATGCTAATTATTTATTTAAATAGTCGAGTCTGGCGGGGGTACGGGCCTAACACTCCGTTTTGCAGAAAATGAGGCACAAGATCCCCAGATTTGGCATGGTGACCAACATTCATCCTGTGAGCACGTGATTTTTGACCTAAGCAAATTATTCCAAAATATATGCAAAATGATTTTTGAATTTTTGTGGCAATTAGTTGATAATTGTGTGCATAATAATAATTCATAAAACAGGTAGAAATACAAGGATTTTATGATTTTTTGGAAACAAATCAAAGAAAATCAAAATATACATCTACTTGTTTTAATTAGAAAATACTAAAAAATAGAAATTAATTACTCTTTAATTTTAGTAAAAAATCAGAAAATTAAAGGAAAAAGGAAAATACAAGGAAAATAGAGAAGAAAATAAATACAAGAGTAAACTACAAAAAATATAGAAAAGAAATAAATAAATAAATACAAAAATACAAAAAAAATACAAAGGAAGTATAATGCTAATAATACATTACAAATATTGGGCTAAATACAATAATTATTAGCCCAAGTGTTAAATAACACTGCCCATGCCCAAAAGAAAGAAGCCCGATGTGCCACATAACTAAGCCAAACGACACCGTTCAGAATATCAAATCTAGACCGTTGAAACTTTGATCAAACGGTCCAGAGTAACGGTTGCTTAATAAATAAAACGACGCCGTGTGTGGAAGCTAATCTGAACCGTTGATAACATTAATCCAATGGCCACAATTAATTGATCACTTAATTGGAACGACGCCGTACATAGGCCAATTGAATCTGAGCCGTTGGTTCATTTGATCCAACGGTCCCAGATCCTCCAAATCTTTTAAATATACAAACGTTACACATTTCATTTCATTTTACACCTTCGTCTCTAACATGAAACCCTAGCCGCCTCAGTATCCTCTCAAATAATCGCCGGAAACCTACCGGCGGTGGTTCACCACCATGAACACCCCATAGCCTACTTCGTCCCCTCTTTCACCCTATCCCCTTGGCTTCCCCTGAAAACCCTTGGAAACCTTCAAATAACCCAAAAGGTGTCGCCGGAACCCTACTCCGGCGAATACCACCTATGAACCAGAGTCCATCCTTAACACCCCACAACTTCCTCCGCCTCCTCTTTAATCCCATCTAGGTGGTTTCCCTCGAATAAGCCTGAAAACCCTCGAATCTGTCAAAAGGTGTCGCCGGAACCCTACT
>MDKF010688565.1:0-16215 GCA_026770625.1 Nicotiana glauca
CTCCAGTCCTACATTAGGCTGGTAGAGTTAATCTCGGCATGACCTTCCTCGACTACTGATTTAGATAGCTGAATATCAGCCCCGAGGAGTAGGTCATCTTCTTTAACAGATGATCTCAGGTTTGTGAGGGCATCAGCCTCGCTATTCTGATCTCGAGGTACGTGGACTAAGGTCCATTTTTTGAAATGATGTAATGCGATTTGGATTTTATTCAAATACCTCTGCATCCTGTCTTCCTGAACTTTGTAGCTCCCATTCACCTGGTTTACTGCCTAGAGCGAATCACATTTTACCTTGATGGTCTCGGCTCCCAAACTTTTGGCTAGTTCTAAACCTACAATCATAGCCTCATACTCTGCTTCATTGTTAGTCAATTTTGCAGTTTTATAGATTGTCTAATTACGCCACCCGTAAGTGGCTTCAGGACTATACTGAGTCCGAATCCTCTCACATTTGTGGCGCCGTCACTGAATAGGGTCCATACCCTACAAGATGTGCCTTATTTTACTATAAGTTCCTTTTCTACCTTGGGCATGAGGGAGGGCAAAAAATCAACCACGAAGTCCGCTAGAATCTGGGAGTTGATGGCCGTTCGAGGTTGATACTCGATATCATACCCCTCGAGTTCGATGGCCCATTTGGCCAATCGGCCTGATAGCTCGGGTTTATGTAATATACTCCGGAGAGGATATGTCGTTATAGCGCAAATACGGTGGCATTGAAAATAGAGCCTCAATTTTTGCGAGTCACTTATTAGCGTGAGAGCCAACTTTTCTTGGTACGGATACCTAGTTTCGGCATTCCCTAAGGTCCAACTTACGTAATAAATAGAAAATTGCGTACATTGCTCTTCTCAAACCAGCACGCCTCTTACCGTTATTTTGGATACGACCAGTTATAGATATAGTGTTTCATCCTCCTTTGGCATGTGGAGAAGAGGTGGCCTACTCAGAAATCATTTCAACTCCTCTAAGGCGTGTTGGCATTCTGGAGTCCATTCGAAGTTGTTCTTCCTTTTGAGTAAATAGAAGAAATGATGGCTCTTGTTGTATAACCTTAATATGAATCTGCTCAGAGCTGTTATTCGCCTTGTCAGCCATTGCATGGCCTTTACATTATTTACCACCACGAATTCTTCGATGGCCTTGATTTTATCGGGGTTAATCTCGATCCCCTATTTGATACCATAAAGCCCAAGAATTTGCCTGAACCCACTCCGAAGGCACATTTCTCGGGGTTGAGATTCCTGTTATAACTTTTGAGGATGTTGAATATTTCCTGCAAATTAGTCAAATAGTCCTATGAGCACAGGAACATAACTAGCATATCATAAATATCAACGTCCATGGATTTGCCTACTTGATGCTCGAACATTTTATTAACTAGATGCTGGTATGTAGCCCATGTGTTTTTTAGTCCGAAGGGCATTACATTGTAATAGTAAGTATCATATTTCGTGATGAACGAAGTCTTCTCCCTATCCTCAAGGTTCATCTAAATTTAATTAAAACCCGAGTAGGAGTCGAGAGAGGCGAGGGTCTCGTGGCCGGCAGTAGCATCGATCAAACGATCGATGTTAGGAAATAGGAATGAATCCATGGGACACGCCTTATTCAAGTCTTTATAATCTATGCACTTCTTAGCTTAATCCCCTTTTTGGGTACCACTACTACGTTGGCCAGCAATTCATGGTACTTTAACTCTCTAATGGACCCTATTTTAAGAAGTTTCGTCACCTTTTCCTTGATGAACACATGTTTTATCTCAAATTGGGGTCTTTTTTTCTGCTTCATCGGTTTAAACCTAGGGTCGACACCCAGTCTGTTGGAGGTTATTTTCGGTAAAATTCCTGTCATATCTAAGTGGGACTAGGCAAAACAGTTGATATTGTTAATGAGAAATTGAATGAATTCTTTCCTAAGTTCGGGAGTCAATCCCGTTCCCCGGTATACCTTACGATCAGGGGGGTGTTTTATCAAAACAACTTGCTCTAGATCTTCAATTGTTGATTTTGTTGCATCCAACTCTTCGGGGGCCATGAAAGTTCGAGGGTTGAAGAAATCTTCTCTATTATCCGCGAGGGTTTGTATGCTCCTAGACTCATCCGAGGTCAAGCGTGTGGGGGTCGACGCCTCTAGTTAAAGCACAAATATTTCTTTCGCTGCATGATGTTCTACATATATGGTCGTTATGCCATCCTTTGTCGGAAATTTTATCATATGCTGCAGAGTTAATGGTATCGCCCCCATGTTGTGTATCTACGGCTTTCCAAGCAATGCATTGTACATCATGTCGCCGTTGATGACTTGAAATATGATTTTCTGAACCACACCGGACGTGTCTACCGAGAGGGTGATTTCTCCTTTTGTTACCTTGCCGGTCATATTGAAGCCATGGAGGACCCGGGAGGTGGGTATGATCTTATTGAGTAACCCAAGTTGTTCTACTACCTCTGACCTGATTATGTTGGTCGAGCTGCCTGGACCCACGAGCACACGTATAACTTGAATGTTGCTTAAAAGAAAATAAATTACCAACGTGTTGTTGTGTGGTTCTACCAAGACCTCGAGATCATCTTTGCTGAAAACGAGGGTGTCTTCGGCTATATGGTCTCGAGTCGATCCTTCTTCTGCGGTGGATATTTTTGTCCATTTTATCATGGGTCCTTGGGCAATGTCGATCCCTCCAATAATCATATGAATGAAATACCGAGGGATCTCTTCTTTTGCCTAGGTTGGATTGTGCCAAGTTTCCCACGAGATTTTTAGGCGCGTTTTCTGGAGAATGCGAGGAGCGGTGTCGACACATTGGGTGTCGTGTGAGGTCGTACCCTTGGAGGTCAGCTCCCGTGCGTTCATAGGGTTCTATGGTGGCATATTTTGCCTTTATTTACCGATTTAGGCATTCTGACCAGAATTTTGAAGATCTTCGACAAGAAAAAGTCTAAAACATAACTTGCATTATGCAGTGGAACCAGAAAAAAAAATAATCACTATTATTTTTAGTCCCACGGTGGGCGCCAAAATATTTACTGTGAAAATAGTAATAACAATTAAATTTGATTATGGGACTCTAAAAATACTTAATCTATTTCGTGCTAGTTGTTAAGTAGTTGATGCTATGTATGCGTGATTAGAAAAGAAATAAAAGTTAAGGAGTAAGGTGATAACCAAATCTATAGGTTAACAATCAGGGCCTCAAATTTGTCGATTCGGCGGCCTCAAGGTTGATTCCGGAGCTCAGCAATGAGCTGTAGAGGGTGAACGGAGTATGAATAATAATTATAATAAAATTAACAAAGTCTCTTTATGGCCAATGATAAGTAATAAATGATGAACAATGATGAAGATAATAAATGGAAGCAATAGTATCAAGAGAATATGTTAGAAAGCAAAGAGAATGTTCTATTATATTTCGTGTGGAGCAACTGAAGCAACATACCTTACAAAATGACCAGGATCCACTTTATATAGAAGAGGAATCCCTAAAATGTATAAATGACAAAGAAGTGGAGATGGGATAGCTAGATATGACATCATGATTCAGGGATAGGGTAGTCCACTAGGCTTTTTCAGTCCTAGCCGTGTACCTTGGGAACTCCCCATTTCTTCCAATATAGTTGTTGGTCTGCATGGCTTCAAGGACAAGCATCGACAACCCTCGAAGGTAAACCTCGACCCCAGACTCGAGCCTTGGGAAGTATGCTTGTGGGGAATCATAATGACGAGAAAATTAGACCCTACAATTTTACCGTGCACAATATCCTACCTATCATGCAGCCTACATTACAAACAATTAAAGTATTACTTGATCCTTGACTGAATGATCTCAATTAGTTGAGTATTACACTTTGGGCAAGATTATGGTATGTCTTTTGTGGCACATGAATGTTACTTCTGAGAGGGATTGAATTTCTTATATCTTGAGCTCCTAATTACTCTTGAATTATATTGTATGTGGAACTACTCTATCTTGTTGTGTGAAGGCACTTGATACATGAAGGAAATGTAATGACGTTGACCTCTATGTTAGGGTAAGTGAGCAGGTTGTGAAAAATGCATGGTACTTGTAAGTCAAATCTTGAGGCGAAGATGTTATACTTTTCTACATAGTCTATTTTACATGTTCTTGGTATGATGAGTTGGAGAGTTGTTTAAAAGGGTCGTGTTTAAATTAAGTGTAGTTTTATTGCTCGAGGACGAGAAATGGTTTAAGTGTGGGGTTTTGATGGTATGTTATAATTGTATATTTTAGTCGTTTATTGCACTATAATGCAATGCACCATATTTGTGTTTGAGCTTCAATTGATAGAGTTTTCCACTTATTGTTTATTTATGCCTTGAAAGAAGTAATTCCTAGGTATTAAGATAATTTGAAGCTAATTTGAATAAGTTCGAGAATTGAAGTCTGAGTAAAAGCCCAAGAAACTAAGTCAAGATCACATTTGAGGGTCGACAACCACATCTGGATATCAAAAAGCAAAGAGAAAACGGTACTATGAGAAACCTCCATAGCCGTGTTGCGCGGGGCACCGCAGCTGCCCATTTTTCTGATGCACAATAAATGTTAGCTCTCTGGATTTCCCCGCTTATGCCCTGCATGGCGCATCTCCCCATGCGGCGCGCCTGTGCAAATTTTATAGGGCCAATATCCTATTTCCACTAGGAGAAGGTGGTTTCGTCTGTGCCCAAACCTACTTGGTATAAATACATGGAAAAACCTTATTTTCTGGACTTTTGAAACACAATCAACCTAAGGAGGCAAAGAAATAGCTGGATTAGAAAAAGCACAAGGATTGCATCATTCCTTCCTCACTCAAGACCAGAGTTTAGATTGAATTTATGTTTTCCACTACTTTAACTATATTTTGACGAATTTCTACATATCTATGGAGTAGTTCCCTTTTAGGGTTTGATGGATTTGGTATATTAATGGTTCTTGGTGGATTAAAGCTCTAGTTTTGTGTATTGAAGCATTTTTGGATGATTTAACTGTTGCATCTATATTCACTTATTCATGTAATCGGGAGAGGCATAACTTGTGATATCTTAGTATTATATTATTGGTGCAGTTCATTAATGCTTCTTATTAATCGAATGAGGCTAGTTGAGTCATTGACTAAAGCTAGTTAGGAGAATAACCGAAAGAGATTTTTCTAATGAACAATCCACTACGTATTCTTGCATATCTTTACGTGCTTAAATTGGTTCTTCTCGTGAGGTTGAGACTTACTCCAAAGAGGAGTTTCAACTAAAAAATTGAACTAATAATCAAGTGAATTCAAGAGACTCACTTGAACAATAGAAGTGAATTAACTGGAGTTAAATCCCAGACAATTATGTTGCATCTATCCTATCAAAACCCTATCTTCTCCCATTGATATCTTTCCTTGCGTAGTCCTTACTTTGATTGTCATTAGTCAATAGCTATATATTCTTCGTTAATTTTAGATAATACTCAACTGTAGATCATCTTGGATAGCAAACAAGCTAGAAACTACGAAAATACTATTTCACTCCAATCCTTGTGGATACGATACTTTACTATACTATTTTGATTAGTGAGCATAATTTAAGTGGTGTTTTGCGCTTATCATTACCCTACCATCCTACATCACATTTTGCCAAGCCTAATATGAGATACATAGTGTAAGACCTCGAACCTATAGGCAACATTAATACTAGAGCGGTAGTTGAAGAAATCTTGACCTTTTGAAATCTCGCCTCAGACTCCCCGGACCATCTCAAAGGAGCACCCTTCTAAGTTAATCTAATCATAGATGTAGCAATGGATAAGAAACCCTCTACGAAATGGCGATAGTATCCAGCGAAGCCAAGGAAACATCAAATGTTAGTAGCTTAAGACAGTCTAGGTCAACCCTGAACTGCTTCAATCTTCTTTGGATCTACCTTGAACCATACCGATATTTAAAATATGGGACAGATCACCATAATACTTCTGGAGCATGGAAATATGAAAGACTGGGTGAACACTCGATAGACTAGGTGGCAATTGAAACTTCTAGGCCACTTCTCCAATCCTCTCAAGCACCTCAAAAGGTACAATATACCGAGGGCTCAACTTTCCCTTCTCCCCGACCCTCATAAACTCTTCATGGGCGAAACTATAAGCAATACCTTCTCTCCCAGCTGTTAGGCATCATCACAAACTTCTAAACAGCGTAAGGCTTCTGTCTAGACTGTTCCATACAAAGTTGATCCTAATTTATTTGACCTTTTCCAAGGCATCCTGAACCAGATCTCTCCGAAAAAACCTAGCCTCTCCCGACTCAAACCACCCAACAGGAGTTTGACGTCTCCTTCCATATAAGGGCTCATACGGAACCATTTGAATACTCGATTGATAGCTGCTGTTGTAGGAAAACTCTACAAGTGGTAGAATCTTATCCTATGAACCCCCAAAATCCATAACACAACCGCATATCATATCCTTCGATACCTGAATGATACGCTTGGTAGAATGTTGTACTTAAGTAAATACTTGTTTGTAACTCTTGTTGTATTGCTCTCCAAAAGTGCAATTTGAACTGTGTTCCCCAATCAGAAATAATTAAAATTGGCACACAATTAAAGCGAATAATCTCATGGATATAGATCTCAGCCAACCGCTCTGAAGAATAGGTAGTCACTATCGGAATGAAATATGCGGACTTAGTCAATTGGTCCACAAATCACCCAAATAGCATCAAATTTCTTCAAGGCCTGTGGGATCCAACAATGATGTACATAGTAACATGCTCTCAATTCTACCCCGGAATCTCAAGTGTCTGAAGAAAACTATTCGGCCTCTGATGCTCGTACTTCACCTGCTGACAGTTCAAGCACTAAGCTACAAACTACACTATATCTTTCTTCATTCTCCACCACCAATAGCACTACCTCAAGTCTTGATACATCTTTGCGACACCCGGATAAATAGAATACCACGAATTATGGTCCTTCTCAAGAATCAACTCACGTAACCTATCAACACTAGGCACAAAAATCTGACCCTGCATCCATAATACCTCATCATCTCCAATAGAAATATCATTGGCATCGTCGTGCTGAACGGTATCCTTAAGGACAAGCAAATGGGGGTCGCAACTAACGCGAGAGCCCAGTCATGAATGCCATTTCCCAGTCAATAGTGCCTACACAAACACAATTACACCCTCATGAACTTAGGGTGAGTTTTGGAGTGAAATGGGACATATAGTCCCAAAGTTAGAGGCTTAAGTTGAAAGACTTGACCGTAATTTTAATTTTGCGTTGAAGACTCTGGAATGGAGTTTTGATAGTTCTAATCGCTCCATATGGTGATTTTGGACTAACGAGCATGTTCAAATGTTGATTTGGATCTCCGTATGTCGTTTCAGCTTGAATTAGCGAAAGTTAGAAAGTTTATGGTTTGGAAGGTTGAGAAGTTTGATTGGGAGATGACTTCATTGATATCGGGTTTAGATTCAAATTTCATAAATTAGAAGAGTCCCATCATGTTATTTATGACTTGTGCGCAAAATTTAAATTCAATCAGAGCTGTTTTGGTATGAATCGACATTAGCATGGGAATTCAAAAGTTTTTGGTTTCAATAGGCTTAAATTGGGTTGCGATTCATAGAACCAATGTTGTTTGATGTGTTTTTTGGCCTTGAGTAGGCCCATTATGTGTTTTGGAACTTGTTGGTACATTCGGACAGGTCCCGAGGCCCTGAGTGTGCTTCAGATTGAATTCAGAACAAAATTTGAGTTGATTATTTTGCCGAAGGATTTGCCCTTCTAGTGTCAACGCACTTTCAGAGGGATTGTCAATAGGTGTGAACTCCCGGGTGTGAGTGGTGAATTGTAAAAGCGGGGAGGGAAGACTAGGTCTAGGGTCGCGTGTGCTCCTCCGCAAGAGCGGACTTGTCTCCTGCAGAAGCGGAAATTAGGAATGGCCTTCGGTAGGACCACATGTACGGTCGATAGCTCTGCAGAAGCACTATAGCGTCCGTAGGTGTGAGTCTTCTGAGCTTAAGTTGGAACTTCACATGCAATGTATTTTCCGTAGGTGCAGCATCACTGATTCGACTGAGTGACCGCAAATGCGCAATCCCTAGGCAGAAAATGCCTAAGTTCCAGGGTTTGGTTTTGTTATCCATTTTTGGACCTAGAGAGCTCGGTTTGTGGTGATATTTTGAGAGATTTTAAAGAAATTCATTGGTATAAGTGATTGTATCACGATTTTGACTATATTACAAGAATCCATTGTTATTTTTGTCATTTAATTGGTGATTTGAGTTGGAAAGTTGGGGAAAAATTGTGAAAACTTCCTAGACTATATTTTGGGGTTTTGAAAGGTGATTTGAGATCGGATTTGAATAATTTTTGTATGGTTGGACTCGTTATCGAATTTAGTAATTTTGGTGAGCCTCAAATGACATTTTGAGTTGACTTTTTATTTCATTGTAAAGATCGTAACTTTATTGTTCGAAATAGTTTCCTATAATTTATATTTATGTTTTGGTTAGATTCGAGCCATTAGGAGTTAGATAATCGAGGGAAAGGCTTATTTGTAGATTGAGTTAGTGTGTTTTGAGGTAAGTGTCTTTCCTAACTCTTTGTGGGGGAATTACTCTTTAGGATTGGTGCTTATTTGCGTTAATTGGAATATGTGAAGCTGTGTAGGCAAGGTGACTAGTGTGTACATAGGGTATTTATGAAAATTTACTAGTTTTAGCTATGTAGATTTCCTTTGATGCCTTAATTTAGTCACCTTAACATGTTATAATCATCATCATTAGTCTATCTTCATATGCTCTACTTGTATTGTCTCTCATTTGTTTGTTGCCGTTACATGTTTAGTTGAAGTATTATTTTCTCTATTTGGTATTCATTATTTAGTCGTTGTGTTCTTTACTTGTAGTTGTTATTTTTGGGAGTATCTTGTTGTTGATTGGTATTGAGCTATAAAGGTCATGATTTACAATGAGGCAAAGTTGTAAAGTTGTGAAACACTATTCTTATTGAGTTATTCACTTCCAGTTGTCATTGTGTGACTCATGTACATATTGTGGATGAGTCATGGTCTATTTGTTGTGAAAATACTATTATTGTTAGTTTCTTGGAAAGTTGTAATATTGGACACCGGAGATGCGATTTGCGATACACTGTGATATATGCATGTGGTGGTATAAGGACTTGGGCTTGAAACACATGCGGTGAGATAAGGTGGGCTTGATACTCGTGTTGCTAGTAGGAGAACTACTTGAAGCCGCAAGGTGTGATAAGGTGGGCTAAAATGCTGGAAGCTATTTCGGAAAAAATAATTTTCAAAACTAAATACAAGGCTCTCGTGGTGATATAAGGAAAGATTGTGAAATGTTTTGTGATTTCAGACTACGAGGTGGTACCTCGGTAGTGATTCTTGTTAATACTTTGTATTACTTCACTTATGTTTGTTCCTTTATTCTGTTTCATAGCATTCCTTTTTTTTCTTTCGTGATGCATTGTTTGCCTTAGTTCAACGTAGCTAATCTCGATGTATTTATTTATTGTATTATTTATATTGCTATCATTATTTCACTGTTATATACCTATTCAGGTTCTTATTTATTTCAATATAGACTTGACCTCATGTGGTCACTACTATGCTAATGTTAGGCTTGGCACTTATCAGGTACCGTTGTGGTGTACTCAAGCTACGCTTCTACATATTTTTCTGTGTAGGTCCAGGTGCCTCCTACCATTTCAGGCACTAGAGAGACGAGCTCAGCTTCGGAGACTTCAAGTCTTCTGGCGTCCGCTGACCTTAAGTCCCCCTCTATCTAATCTACTTGTTTTTCTTCCCCTTTATACATACATTGTTGTATAGGAATGATCAGTATTTATTCATAGAGCTTGCGACTTGTTATCACCATGTTTTGGGAAGTTTGTATATGCTAAATAACAGAGTTTTTTCTTTATATTAATTGTTGAGTATTTGAGAGTTTATTCGTTATTTCAGTTATATTCCGAATATATGTTAGGTTACGTAATTTAAGTGACTAGGTGCCATCAGTCATAACCCGAATTTCCCATTATCGGGATCGTGATAGCGTCTAACATTGTACTCGCTAGTCAAGCACACATTACAAATTATTTCATCTTTCCTTTTATCCTTCAACAATTTACAAGTTAACATAAGTACTTCAGTGGAATAAAAATGGAAGAATAGAATTTACAAGTTATTTTAATACAATTGCAAAACAATAATAAGACTCCATCCATAACTGGTGCCACAATCTTACGGACCGTCTAAGAATACTACAAATAACAGTCTGAAGAAAGAAATACACATCTATCTCGAAAATAGATAAAACTTAAAAGAAACAGGATAGAAGGTGACACCAAGGCATGCAGACTACCTCGTGTCTCCACTGGACTGAAGTCAGTAACCTCGAACTATGGTCCGTATGGTCCTGCACTAGGATCTACATAAAAGGTGCAGAGCATAGCATCAGTACAACTGACCCCATGTACTGGTAAGTGCTGAGCCTAACCTCGACGAAGTAGTGACAAGGTTATGGCAGGGCATAACAATATATATATATATATATATGAAACAATTTATAATAAACATAAAAGAAGTACGGAATGAAAATTACCGGAATTTGCATTAAAGAAACACATGACTCAGCCATTCTACTAGTATCCGCTATAACCAATCCTTTGGGAGTTTTCAATATCACAGTAATAGACTTCAACAGAAATAAATGCTAAAAACCATAACTGATGCAGCGTGCATTACGATCCCACCATATAGATAATAACAGTATTAATATTCCAATAATAACAATATCAATATTCTCCCTTATTCCTCCTTGTAGAGGCGCACAACCCGATCCCACCTGTCCTTCCTTATTAATCCTCAACACATATCACCCTTATTTCTTCCGTTGCGGAGCTCAACCCGATCCCACATGTCCATCCTTATTACTCTTCGTTGCGGCATACAACCTGATCCTACCAGACAATCAATTTCCTCCCTTATTCCTCCTGTTGCGGCATGCAACCCGATCCCAACATATATATGTATATCAATACAAATCACAAAGATTAAATACAAGGTATTCCATAAGTTAACTGAATCTCTACATCTCTTATAATTCAACCCATACAATGGAATATTGCCAGAAATATGAAACTTCACCTATGAAAACTAATTAGCGAGGCTAACCAAAGTGTACCATAATGCACCAACAACCCAATATAAGCCGACAATGTAATAAAGCGAAACCATGAAACAATTAGATACTTCAAATAAGAAAGCAACTGTTAGTAGGAAGCAATTAAGCATGGAATTATTTATGAGCAAGTAGCAATTAAGGCATGGAAACAGTTTAGGGAGATAGCAAATAAGACAAGAAATAGTATAATAGGAAACAGGGAAGGGAACAAACTAAAAATGGAAATTTGGTGGCGCATAGTTACTCGTCACCACACCTATACACCACACACATAAAATTTCACTTATCACATAAGAAGGGGATTCCTATTCCCTCAAGTCGAGGTTAGACCAAACACTTACCTCAAGCCAACAGATAATTCAACCTCAACCACCGCTTTACCTCTTGTTTCCACCACTAATTCACTCAAATCTAACCATAATTAATTTAATAACATCAATAAATGTTAAATGAATCAATTCTAATGCATGAATATGAATTCCCCAATATTTTCCCCAAAAAGTTAAAAACCGACCTCAGGTCCGTTTGGTCAAAACTCGAAGCTCGAACCAAAACTCGGTTACCCATTCACCTAGGAACTCAAATATGCAATTGGTTCTGAAATCCGACCTCAATTTGAGGTCCAAATCCCCAAAATTCAAAAATACTAATTGCTATCTAAGAACATCCAATTTCCAATGAGAAACCCTACATTTTGAAGTGAAATCATGTAAAAGGATGAATTAGATTGAAAAAGATGAGTTAGAAATCACATACCTATGATTTGGAGAAGTTTGAGTCTTTGAAAAATCGCCAAGGTATGTTTAGGGTTTGAGAAAATTGCAAAACGATGAAAATCCTGTCTGAAATCTCACTTAACATGCCGCAGTTATCGCAATTGCAATCAAGGGTTCGCAATTCAGACCCCTTTGAATTACTTCTACCTTCGCATTTGCGATAAAAATATCGCATTTGCCACAGAAGGGCCTTCGCACTTCTGGCCAAAAGTTAGCATTTGCAAGGGTGGCCTACCCAGTCCTGGTTAGCATGTGCGACATTATTGTCGTGTTTCCCAGACCTTCAAACTTTGCAATTGCAAAGCTTGATCTCGCAATTGCGAGATAAGATGCCTATGCAAAAATACCAGATGTCACAACTGAGTTTCCTAAATTCTAACCACATCGTGGCCTATCCAAAACTCACCCGAGCCCGTCGGACTCCAAACCAAATATACATGCAAGCCTAAAAATATCATACGGACTTGCTCGTGCGATCAAATCATCAAAATAACATCAACAACTATGAATTTACCTCAAATTTTTGAAATTCATAAGATAGTTCAAATTTTCTATTTTCTCAACCTAGGCTTACACCATTTCACTTCCAAAAGTCTTTATATTTTCCAACAAATAATTTTCTTTAAAAATTCTTTTCTTGGGCTAGGGACCTCGAATTCAATTCCGAGCATATGCCCAAGTCCCCTAGTTTACTACGGACCCTATGGGACCTTCGAATCACGAGTCTGGGTCCATTTACTAAAAATGTTAACCGAAGTCAACTTTAATCAATTTTAAAGGCCAAATTAATATTATTCTTAAATTTTGCATAAATACTTTCAAAAAATGCGCTCGGACTGCACATACAAATCGAGGTGAGATAAAAGGAGGTTTTAAAGCCTTGAAACACATATTTGACTTCTGAAATAGGAGTTGACCTTTTGGGTCATCACATTCTCCACCTCTAAAACAACCGTTCGTGCTCGAATGGACATAGAAAAGTACCTAAATCGGTGAAATGATGGGGATATCGGCTTCGTATATCGAACTCAGACTCCCAGGTAATTGCCTCAACAGGCTGACCTCTCCACTGAGCACGAACCAACGGAAAACTCTTTGATCTCAACTGATAAACTTGCCGGTCTAGAATAGCTACCGGCTCCTCCTCATAGGTTAAGTCCCTGTCCAACTGGAAAGTGCTTAAATCTAACACATGGGATGGATCGCTGTAAAACTTCCAAAGCATGGACACATGAAATACTGGATGCACAGTTGATAAACTCGGCAGCAACATAAGTCTGTAAGCCATCTTTCCCACTCGATCAAGAATCTCCAACGGCCTGATGAACCCATGGCTTATCTTGCCACTCTTCCCAAATCTCATCACGCCCTTCATGGGTGACACTCGAAGGAGCACTCGCTCTTCGCCCATGAGTGGCACATCTTCAACCTTACGGTCGACGTAACTCTTTTGCCCAGACAAAGCTGTACGAAGCCTATCATGAATGATCTTAACCTTGTCAAAGACATCCTGTACCAAATCACTGCCCAATAACCGAGCCTCCCCCAGCTCAAACCACCTGATTGGCGACCGACATAGTCTACCATATAATGCCTCATAAAGAGCCATGTGGATGCTCGACTGAGCTGTTGTTGTAAGTAAACTTTGCAAATAGAAAAAAACGATCCCACGTACCTGTAAAGCCAATAAAATAGGGGCGAAGCATATCCTCTAAAATCTGAATAGTATGCTCGGACTGTCCGTCCGGCCAAGGATGAAATGTCGTGCTCAACTCAACCCGTGTACCCAGCTCATTTTGAACTGCCCTCCAGAAATGCGAGGTAAACTGTGCTTCTCGGTCAGAAATAATAGACACGGGAACACCATGAAGACGAACAATCTCCCCGGATATAAATCTCTGCCAATCACTCCGAACAATAAAAAACTGCCATAGGAATGAAGTGCGTTGACTTAGTCAGTCTATCAACAACAACACATACAACATCAAACTTTCTCTGAGTCCATAGGAGTCAAACAACGAAGTCCATAGTGATATTCTCCCACTTCCACTCAGGAATCTCAATCTGCTGAAGCAAACCACCAGGTATCTGATGCTCATACCTTACCTGCTGACAATTCAAACACCGCGCTACATATGCAACAATATCCTTCTTCATCCTTCTCCACCAATAAGGTTGCCATAAATCCTGACACATCTTAGCGGTGCACGTGTGAATAGAATAGCAGGAGTTATGTGTTACGCCGCGCAGTAGTACGTCAATATTATGCTCTAAAGTAATATATTACGGTGATGTTATACTTTGCAGTGTTAAGTTATGATAGTATTGCACCCAGCAGTATTACATTACGGTGATGTCACGTTTCGTAGTATTAAGTTACGACTATATTTCACCCTAAAGAATTGTACATTAAAAATTCATTTTCAGTTAACCGAGCAAGACTCGGGGATGAGATTACCTTGACGAGTTTCGTTGAAAGTGGCCAATTTGGAATAACATACGGGTCGAGCAATAATAATCGATAATTGTAAACTAGTACCATATGACCATGGTAGTATAATATATAAAGTATATATGAACATTTTAAGAATAAATAGAATGTCAAGTAATTTGGGTAATTTTTAAATTATGCAGGTAATTATTTAATTACCGAGTATCGGGACATTACAAAGTTAATTAATAAGTGGGTAAAGATTTCTAATCTCTACCCACTCTCCATGTGGCACAAGGCCACGAATTGAGAGAAATGACTCATTGAACATGTATATGTGTCCAAAGAATCTTAGACTTAAAGTATTAGTAAGATTTGTCAATCTTATCCAATGACATTTAGAAGAAATACTTGTGAAGGTTTCAAGGCCACAATCTGCCAAGGACTTGAAAGCAGAAACATTTCATTTCAATTATTAGAAGCCATTTTCGTCCAAACTCTAACAAATTAAACCAAAAACGTGAGAAAAGCATAACCATTTTTTTGTTCAACAATTCAAGCTTCATCCAAACGTCCAAGGTTCATTCCAATCAGATGAATTCGGCCAAAAATTTCAACACCAAGCCAAGTTCATTCCAATTTCAAGTAAATCCAAGTGTAAGATTTCTTTCATATTTCGCAGATGCAGATTCGTTCAGATAATTCAAGAAGCAGGTATATTAAGGCTAAGTTCTTCTTTCATTTTGGCATGATCTCATAATTAGTCGAGTTTGATAACGAGACATAAAGAGAAATTTATATTCCTGAATTTATGTACATTTCATAGTCTCAGAAGTTACTATATTTTCCCTCATCGGGACTTCATATTCTATTGAGTATTTTCATATTCCAGTCAATAGAGCAGAGAGCTTACCATGGACGAGCACCTATGAGCGAGCCCAGTCAGTCGAGATACAAAGCCTAGTATGGCCGAGCACCTATGAGCGAGCCTACTACGGTAGAGCAGTTATATATATATGTGTGTGTGTGTGTGTGTATATATATATATATATATACCGAGATTTATAGGATCAGACAACTATTTTAGTCAATATATTGAGAGAATTGAGTCAGTATCAGCAGATAAACATATATTCAGATTTTCTTTAACTCCTAGTTGTTTTTAGTTATTATATTATCAGTTTAGGTTCAGCTTCAGTATATTGCCTTACATACTCGGTACATTATTTTGTACTGATGACCCTTTTGCCTGGGGACGCTGCGTTTCATGCCCACAGGTTCTGATAGATAGGTCGAGAACCCTCCAAGTAGGCTATCAGCTCAGCGGAAGATGTTGGTGCGCTCCATTTGCTTTGGAGTTGCTTGTTTGGTTAGTTTGATTTAGACGTGTATCATTTGATATGGCGGGACTCTGTCCCGACCTCTATGACATTTATACACTCTTAGAGGCTTGTAGACATATGTCGTGTATGTGAAAGATTGTACGGTCTTGTCGGCCTATGTTTTTGAGTTTATAAATGATTATATTGGCCTATTAGGACCGTATGTCACATGTATATGATGATGTAATAAGAAAGATACGTTACGTTAGTACTCGATTGATTAAGGTACCGGGTGCCCCTCGTGGCCCATCGGTTTAGGTCGTGACAAAAGTGGTATCAGAGCAGCTCTGTCCTAGGGAATCTACAAGGCGTGTCTAGTAGAGTCTTATTTATGGGTGTGTCGTACACCACACTTATAAGCAGGAGGCTACAGGGCATTTAGGACTGTCACTCTTTCTTCTTACTCTAGATCGTGTGGTA